>JAZKJV010008115.1:115000-257857 GCA_037367405.1 Ottelia alismoides | reverse complement strand
TAATAGATCTACAACCCTAGGCTTTATATGTCTATATAGTCTTGATCTCTCATCGAATGTATTTTAGAAGTGACATGTCAATGATCCCAATTGTCAAATAATCCTTACAAAAATCTAAGAAGATGTTCCGTCATATATATGTGCTCTTGACATTTAATCATGAATAACATGGTTCACTGCATTATGCAGAATGGTGGGTCGATATGAGAATATGTGTTCAAAATATTTGAATACCTACCTGAACCAATGTTTTAAGAATGAAGATGTATGTAGATATGATGAGTTTCATCATTCTACTATCTATACTCTAGTCATTCATGAAGCTTCATAATATTCATATTGTATGAATTGAATGAAGCATGAATAAATGTTGAAATACTCTTATACTGAAATTTTTTTGAATTCAACATAAGAGAACCTTTGTCTTAAGCAATGGTTGTCTATAGATCAAAGAAGCGCAATGAAACATGGATCGGACCCAAGTTAGAAGGAAAGTCAAAGAGTTGATTGTACTTCTATAGTTTCCACACATATGGCATCCAAAGAGTCGGATAAATGTCAATACCGCAATAAGCTGGTGTGTTGATAGTATGACTATTAAGTCTATCTAGAATCCTTAGAGAAGGACCCTGATAATCATTGAAATTGACTTTCTTATTGGATAAGATTAAAAGTCTAATTATTGTATCTCAATCTTCTAATAACACTTGCAATTGGTTGCATATGTGTTAGAAGAATAGAAATTTTGATCTTAAGGTTTAATAGTCATCCACGTGGATATTGATGCAATCGCAACAATCTCAACTAGATAGATAGACTTCATAAATTCAGTAGGAGAGCCCTCGGTCTTAGAGAATGTCTTTATGAACTGATAATAGAATACACTCATAGTTTATTTCTGAATTTTGGAAATAAACATGAATTCTGGAATATACATATCATAAAGAGTTATGATGGATATATTTCAGATAGTAATCTAACATCTAGTGGACTCTACTAAATTAGAAAAATGGTGAATGGTTCATTAAGATTTCTAATACTGAAAATTTAGGCCCTACGTAAAATATTTAAACATTAAATTTTCAATTGGATAATGTTTCCCATTAAATAAGAAATCGTAGTATTTTGAGTTTGCTTGATTTGAAATCAGATAACCTAAGATATGATCATTTTAATGACCGTATATCCACTGTTCGGAGGTAGCTGATCATGGCGTAATTAAGGGGTTAACTACTGTTTTGAAACGCCTGATAATTTGTGCTAACTTTCTATTTTTAAATCAAATTAGCAACTTTAGAAACTTATTTTGCATGATTTGGATTTAAAATGAATGAGATATGCTAATTTTACTAAGTGAGGGTCACTGTTGGAAATTGCACTTGATCAGGAACCATGTGATTGTCATTTAATTTTTATATAAATTAACAATTAAATTCTTGAGATAATTATTGATAAATATTTATGAAATATTTAAAGATGATAATGATTTCATTAAATGGCATTGCCATAACCAGTAATTGATTAGATATGATCTAGATCACAAATTGGTTACATCATACACTTTCCAACAAACACGTTGCTTCAATAGGTTTGGGGATTTGTTTAGCAAATCTCCCTATAATGTTAATCAAATGATTTTGATTAATACTATATGGTATAACTTCGGTTGAAAAACTTTTTATCATCTCAAGTACAAAGTAATTGACTTGGCATTATTTTTCCCGAGGCAGATATGGTGTCTAGTCAGGGATCATTGAGGTAGCAGGTTGCACCATGTGTGATCTATCCCACTCCTGTCGGTAATGGCCTTGACAGCGGATAGGGAACGGATAATGCTTGAGAGATCATGATGTATTTTTCTTATTATTAAAATTCGAATGATACGTATTTGAGATGATACCATATTTTCATGTAACAATAAAAAAATTGTTGGATATTGAATAGATCATTAATTTAATATGATTAGATTAATTGGAATCCAATTAAAATTAAAACACTCTATTATGAATAGATTTATTATTTCTCTTGGAAGAATTAACCATAATGAATATGATTCATAATGATTAATTAGAAGTTGAATGTGAGGTGGAGGATCACATAAGTGACATCCATGGTTTCCCATCAAGGTGAAGGGTTCCATCGCCAGAGATTGTATGTAGGAGACGCTTGTCTGAGGTGATAGATCCTGCAATAGTAGCACATTTGGATCGGGCTCTTTGCTTCTTGAAAGAGTAAGGACGTATACGTAGTGACCCCAATATCGGTTCCTCATATTATTGGGGTAATATTGGATTGCGCATAACGAGTTCTAATCCTGTTGATGGTTGGTTCAATTAACGACGGTTAAACATCACCTTAAGAGTGGTGGGCCCGGGTGTTAAAGACCGAATTGGCAAGTTGGACTTGCAAGGCATAACGAGTTCCCTCTTCTTTTTATCTTAGTTGCAGTTTTCTTATATTATTGGGATGCAAAAAAGTTGGAAAGGAGATCGTGGATCTTGTTGAGATACAATGGTAAGTATATCTCTTACATTGAAAGTCATTAAGGGAATGAACTTTCAGTGTTGACAAGGCAAGACAACTTTGATATAAAAAATTCCTAAATCAAAGTAAAAATATGCATATATATACTTATATATATTTCTGCAAATTTCTTATTTCAGATAATCCTTCATTAAACCCACTCAATACTATACTCAATAATAACTAGTAAAATATCATGGATTGGATCAATATCAAGATATTATACTTGTAGTTGGGCGCATAATATATGTGGTTGCAATGTACAAGTTTCCTCATAATAATGAGGAATGACATTAAATAGACAATAGGTCTACAACCCTAGGCTTTCTATGTCTATATAGTCTTGATCTCTCATCGAATGTACTTTGGAGGTGACATGTCGATGATGAGCGTAATTGCAAATAATCCTTACAAGAATCTAAGAAGATGTTTCTGTCATACATATGTGCTCTTGACATTTAATCATGAATGACATGGTTCGCTGCATTATGTAGAATGGTGGATCGATATGAGAAGATGTGTTCAAAATATTTGAATATCTACCTGAACCAATATTTTAAGAATTAAGATGTTTGTAGATACGATGAGTTTCATCATTCTATTATCTATACTCTAATTATTCATGAAGCTTCATAATATTCATATTGTATGAATGGAATGAAGCATGCATAAATGTTGAAATACTCTTATATTGAATTTTTTTTGAATTCAACATAAGAGAAACCTTTGTCTTAAGAAATGGTTGTCTATAGATCAAAGAAGCGCAATGGAAGCATGGATCGGACCCAAGTTAGAAGGAAAGTCAAAGAGTTGATGTACTTCTATAGTTTCCACACATATGGCATCCAAAGAGTCGGATAAATGTCAATACTGCAATAAGATGATGTGTTGATAGTATGACTATTAAGTCTATCTAGAATCCTTAGAGAAAGGATTCTAGATAAACATGAATTCTGGAATATACCTATCATAAGGAGTTATGATGGCTATATTTCAGATAGTAATCTAACATCTAGTGGACTCTACTAAATTAGTAAATCGATGAATGGTTCATTAAGATTTCTAACACTGAAAATTAAACCTTAAAAATCAATAGGAGGATGAAGATCATTTGATAATGATCTGGCATCTAGCCTAGGACATATGTCTATTGATGAGATCCATGGACTAGTAAGATATGAAACTTTTGAATGTCTGAAAATTCAAATATTCATACTTGTGAATATTATATTCGAAGTAAATGTGTCCAATACACCCTTCTCTAGGAATGGTGTAAGATGTCAAGGTATTCAAGATCGCATACATATTGATGTATGCGGATCATCTATATCATAATGAACATGAATGATATGTTATATCATTCGATGTTTATTTGTGATATGAGATTTCTTCTCTTCACCTTAGAAAGCTTTGAAATGTTTAAAGATTTCACAATTTTGGTTTGGAATCAAAGTTTGAAGGAAGATGAAATGAATTTGATCTAACCTAGGTGTCAAGTACGTATTAGATGAATTCAATGAATACCTTGTAAAGATATGAATATCATTCCTATCTCACTCTTCCTGAAACACCTAAACTCAATAGAGTGGTTGGAAGATACAATTGGATCATGTGTGACATGATTTGATCAATGATGAATATTAGCATAATTATCTCTTAGTTTCCAAGGTATATACGTAGTAGAGACTACAACGTATATACTCTATAAGATCTGAACAATGAACAGGTAGGGGAAAGAATTCTTCTGTCTCTTAGATGGGTTCTCGGGTTACAATCAAGTAGTCATTGCTCCTGAGGACCAGGAGAAAACCACCTTCACATGCCCCTTTGGTACCTATGCTTTCAGGCGCATGCCCTTTGAGTTATGCAATGCTCCAGGTACTTCCTCAGGCATGTTGGATTTTATCGAAAATTTATCAAGGATTTCTCTAAGATTGCCCGACCGCTAACTGATCTTTTAGGCAAGGACATAGAGTTCATTGTTGGTCACAAATGTCTCGAAGCCTTTAAGCAATTGCAAAGGATGATCATGAACGCCCCGATCCTACAAGCTCCATATTGGTCTCTGCCTTTTGAGATCATGACGGATGCCTCGGATTTTACTGTTGGGGCAGTGTTAGAACAGATGAGGGATGGCGTCCCATTCGCCATACACTTCACAAGAAAAGTAATTGATACTGCTCAGTGTAACTATACAGTTACGGAAAAGGAGATGCTTGCGATAGTGTTCGCCTTTGATAAGTTCTGATCGCACTTAATTGGAACCAAGGTGATTGTGTTCACTGATCATTCAACACTACAACATTTAATGGAAAAGAAGGATGCGAAGACGTGTCTCCTTAGATGGATTCTACTCATCTAGGAATTTGATTTGGACATTCGTGATAAAGCTAAAAAGAATAGCCGATTACCTCTCCCATCTCGAGGATCTTAATGCTTCTGATGATACGCCAATTCGAGACTCCTTCGCTGACAAGTCAATTTTTGTTGTCGACTCACTCCCATGGTATGCTAATATCGTGAACTATCTTGTCTCCAAGAAAGTTCCCAAAGATTGGCCCAAGAGCTACATAGACCGACTGAAGTCGGATTCAAGACCTTACCATTGGGAGGATCCGATCCTTTTCTTTGAAGGACTGAATTGTGTCTGGAGACGGTGTATTCCTCAAGAGGAATATCAGAGTGTCCTTACTTTATGCCACAGTCTGGAGGCAGGAGGACATCACTCCGGGAAGAGGACGTCCTGGAAGGTACTTCAGTGTGGCTTATACTGGCCAACTATGTTTCCGTGATGCTTTTGCCCTTTGCGAAGTCGTGTCCAGTATGCCAGCGAATGGGAGGAACAATTGGTTCCAAGGATGAGATGACGATGCAACCTGTCGTCATTTGTGATGTCTTTGATGCCTGTGGCATCGGACTTCATGGGCCCATTCCCTGTTAGCCACCGATTCGAATACATCCTTCTGACGGTAGATTTATCTATCAAGGTGGGTGGAGTCTATCCCGACCCGAGCTGCAGACAACAGGATTGTCTGTAATTTTATTAGAGATCACATCATCTCTAGGTTTGGGATCCCCAAAATGTTGATATCAGATGGGGGTAGCCACTTCGTAAACAGAGATGTAAAGAAGCTCTTGAAGGATTACGGCATCGAACACCGTGTCTGTAGTCCATACCGCCCACAGACCAGTGGCATGGCAGAGGTGTCGAATAGGAAGGTGAAAACCATATTGCAGAAGCTTGTCCGCCCGGACAGGAATGACTGAGTCTCAGATCTTGGATTAAGTCCTATGGTCTTATAGGACATCTTACAAGACATTGTTAGGAACCTCCCCATCCAAGATGGTATTCGGGAAGCCATACCATTTGCCCACATAATTAGTGCACACATCAGAATGGGCAATCAAGAAGGTTATATGGAACACACACCTAGGGCAGAAACAGAGAGAGATGGATCTGAATGAGCTCGTGGAAGTCAGAAATCAAGCATACAACAACAGTTTGGTGTACAAGGACAAAGTAAAGCGCTGGCAATGATAAATACATCAGACGAAAGATCTTTGTTCCTGGACAAAAGGTATGGTTGTTCAATGCAAGGCTGAAGGTTTTCCAAGTCAAGCTGAAATCAAGTGGATGGGTCCATTTCACCGTCCTTGATGTGCATGATAGTGGATGCATAGAGATCTTAGATCTCACAGATGGAGCGCAGACATTCCTGATCAATGGATAACTGCTAAAGCACTTCATCAGACCCAATGAACAATTAGCCCATGTTGAGGAGATTGTATTCATGCGCAAGTCAGACTCAGCAGATACACATAGAGCCGCGCATAAGACCTTGTAGCAGTGAGCTCTCGCCATCAGCAGCATCTAGAAGATTCAGACCATGATCCTTGTATATACCCACCATTCCTGTATATTCTCCCCTCCCTCCCGCGACTCTAATCACTCACCCCAGCTTCATATATGTCATCTACGACTGTACTTAGGATGACCAGATCCTAAGTATAGGGGGGAGAGTCACCTGAGTCCATACATTGTTCACTGTACATCCTCCAGATCACATCGTTCCCCATACTCACTCATGTCCTATGCTTAGGCTAAGTGTAGGGGAGACCGATACCCATCATGTATATACTCATCCACTTCCCCTCCTGACATCGTCCGCCCTGTTTTTTATTTTCTTCTACACTTAGGATGACAGAGCCTAAGTATAGGGGGGCAGGACGACTTCTATACATTTTTGCTCTTTTTTCTCACCTACGCTTAGCACGAGCTATGTCTTCTTCCTCGCTTTTCGTGCTCTGAGGACATAGCACACGCTAAGTATAGGGGGCGTGTATATATCACATATATGTACTTTACCCATAGTTCGTACTTTCACGTATTTTTTGTATATACTATACAACAATCACGGGTGGGTAAAAATCAGGAATTTTTTTTGTAAAAATACATATATATTTGTACTATACTTGTATATTTTAGAAAAAATCAAAATCAAAGGCTTCTTATTTACTCTTGCACATCATCTCTGCATTTAAAAAGAAAGGAAAAAAAAGAGTCTTGCACATGCCATCTACATCTCATATGCATATCTTGCATATGCACAGTGAAAAGCTAGTGGGTTCTGAACCAAGTTATGAGCAGATGTTAAGGAGGGAATTGATTTGACCTTAATCCACCTAATTTCAGAGGAACTATATAGGAACTGGAGTTAAGATTTCTCATGTCAAGTGACTTAATTCTTTGAGTCCGCAAGTCTATGTTCACATGTCATCATGATCAGTCTAAGTAGAATATCTCGTGCACACGCATGATTCTTATAGGCAGTGACCTAACTTGGACAAGCACCATACACGCAACTCTTCATTGATGAGGTGGTGAGGAGGCAGAATCCTTTAGCTTGGAGTAGCACATGGGTGAAACATCCGTCCTCCTCTACGTAGGGTAGTGCATCCCACCTAGTCTGGTGGTGTTGACGTCTAAGGACGAGATGTTGTGGTTGCAATAGAGCTTCAAAAGAGGGATAGTCTACTGGCTCAAGGAGAAAAACTCCTTATGTACATGTTTCACCTTGTATATAGTTCAAAAAAAAAGAAAAAAGAAAAGAAAAGAGGAGAACTCCAAAAAATGGACAGGCCTGATTGAAAATAAAATGCCTGCCGGAGTATGTATATTTGCAAGTCATATGCTTCAAATCCTCATACCCCAGAAGCCTGCAGCTGGATGACTTGGCTACACTGGTCAAGCATCCTAGGATTGGTAGCTACACTGGCTACCGTCCATTATTCTCTCCACCCCCTCTTCTTGAGTCGGTTGCACTTGAACTTAGAAGGGAATACCCCGCTCCTCGAGGAAAGAGTTACCGGACCGGGGAACTAGAGTTACCTTGTTAGAGGAGGTTGGTTCTTTGCCATTTTGATGTGGAGAGCTATATTTCACTTACACAGTACAAGTAAGATTCATGGTCATCAGAATTTGCGTATGAGGATTTGTTCTGACCTAACTGTTGAAGCGTCTTGAATAGAATGACTTGTGGAACTTGAAGGCTGTTAGGTCTTAAGTTCAGATCCCAATAAGGTTTCGCTACACAAATAATCCAAAGGTCGAGTCAAGTTCCATTTTAAACTTTTGTTCATGACCTTGGTATGGGATCCAATTTCATTTCACTCTTGCATTACATTTTACTTGCTCGGGGATGAGCAAGGTTTAAGTATAGGGGTTTGATGAATCTGAAATTCACCACTCTTAAAGTTGAAAATAGAGCCTTGTTCCCAAGCAATTAGGATCATATTTCCACCAAAAATTGATAATTAGCATTCATGCATGCATTGATAACATTTGCATCTTAGCATTTGCATCTGCATTAAATGAGAAGCCTAATTCACTTGTAAAATTCACTTATATGTATATATTTTATACTAACCCTGAATCCCATTAATTCACTCTATATTGTATATATTACTATATATTACTGACAAATAATACAGGAAAAATACCAAAAAATGCTGACTTGAATAATCGCCCAATAAAACCCTAAACCAAGTTAAGGACCATGGACCTTAGAGTGCACATATCTCTCTCATACAACTCCGATCTAGGTCTACTCACTTTTAAAATATACATTCAAAGACCTTCAAAACAAGATCCATTTCATTAAAATCGGAGATCGTATGTGAAACTTGGGTTTTGGGCCCCTATTGTATATTGTACATATTGACCTTTTTGCTTGTATTTTTTATTTATATCTTCTTAATTATTAAAAATCCAAAAAATATATTGAATTGTAAATATTCCTTTCATATTTTCTCTCTTATTCAAAATTGATAAAAAAATACAAAAGGTAAAATGTGGTATTATATATATAAGGTACCACCCAAAAACACACTTTGTAAAGATGACTTCATTTGATTTTCAGCCCTTCATGAAAGTTGTAGATCTCATCGAGACGAGCAACTTTCTTGTTGACCACTTTCTGATTTGAGTTCATTTGATATTTCTTTTCGACTTTCCTTTTATCTTTTATTACGATTTTTCTGGGAGTGACACATGGCAGCTCCTAGAGCTGCCACGTGTCACCCATTTCTCGCCTTTTTAAATTCTAAAAAATAATAAAAAATAAATAAAATAAAATAAATAAGTGCCATGTGGCCGCATCCCAGCGCGCCACATGGCGCCACCTCCTCTCTCTCTGGTCACGGCGCGCCGCACGTGACCACCTTCCCCTCCCCTCTTCCCGCTTCCCCCGCATAGAGCACCTGGACCGCCCACGATCTCCACCTCCACCTTGCACGACCGAGCTCCTCCGTGTAGTGCGCCACCATCTCCACTTCCCTCTCAAACCACCTCCGCCAGACCTCACCACTTCGTGCACCTCACCCACGCACTCCACCTCTTGCGCCACTCCTTCTCACGTCGGCCTTAAAAGGGCGACGACCCTCCACTGTTCATCTATCCGCCATTGCTTGCTTCAACACAAGATAGGGAGAGAGTTAGCTCGGAGAGGTGCTCCAGTGACAGCGGTCACCTTCTTCCTTGAGCAGAGACCTCCTTCCTCCAGCGAGATCCGAAGGTGGGTTCACCTTCGTCGCGGTCTTTGATTCAAGAACCGCTTGAGCTCGACCCGTTGCTGGGGTCTTGAGCGAAGACCACGACCGGACCTCTAGTTCCAGGCACACTACAAGTAACTATCTTCTTCCTTCTTCTTCTCCCTCTTCCTTCTCCATCATTTCTCTCTCTTAGATTTTATTATCTTTTATCCATCGAATCACCAAAGATTTTACACATTCATGGATAAAGCATATATTTTGAATCTAATGGTAATTTTTCTTAAATTTTTTTGATACGATTTCATCAACCGATTAATCAAACATTTAATCCCTTGTTTTCACCCTCCTCCTCTCTCTTCTCCTTCCTCTGCCTTCGCCACCTTCCCCTCGCCCTGCGTGCCCTCAGTCGAGCCGCTCCAGTGCCTCGCCACCCTTCCTCCTCCGCACAGCTGCGTACGCCACGCGCGGTCACACCCCAGCCCGCGAGGCCCTCCATCTCCAGCCGAACTCCTCATACATGCAACCTTGCCCTCCACAACTGTGAGGCCCTGCTCTAGCAGCTGGTCACCGTCTCGGCGACACACAGCGTCGTGCTCCCTGCGGCCGTCCACCCTCCAGAGTCGCAGCCAACTGCGGCCAAGCTCCAGGCCGCTAGCCATCACGCCCCTCCTCGACTCCGTGGCCACCTGCGGCAGTGTCCACCGCATCCCGCGCAGGTCTGCGCACCTTCAGCCGCGACACGACTCCATCTGCACCTGCAAGAACCCGCCCGCCGTGGGCTCCCAATCGAGCCGCCATCAACATCGACCTCGAGCTCCTCCAACACCGGCCTGGGATCTTCCCTCCATCCCGCGCTCTCGCCTCCAAGCCGCCCAGCCGCCGTCGCCTCCTCACATCACGGCCGCAGCCCTCACGCCCCCAGCTCGCCCTTGAACGCGGCTTCAAACCTCCTCCACACCCAGCGTACAAGAGAAGCTGCAATTTATTTCCTCCTCACGTGCGTAGTACGTGAGGTTTGGAAACATATTAAGAGGACCCCTGTACTTCTTCAAATTTCTCAAAGGTCCCTCCCAGCAGGCAGCACGTGCAAAGGTGGGGATACATGCAACAAACCCCCGCATCTTTGAAAGATTAACAGAGGAGACCCGCTCCAGCAAGTCACTTGTCGTTAGGGATGAAACGGTCGGATATGGATACGAATATATGCATAATCATATCCTTATCCATTTTAAAATACAAATACGAATGCGGATACGAATATTGACGAATGTCAAAAATGTGTTACCATATCCTTAAAAACGAATACGGATGTAAAATGAATATGAATCGGATACGAATAATAACAGAAATAATTTACTAATATACATATTTAGGATGATTTAAACATGAAAATAGATATACCAGATATTGTAATTTCATAACAATTATATCAACAATGATGAATGCAATCATAAAATGTTCTTATGCACATTTATAAATAAATATATTACTATACTTATGTTCGAAAACGAATATACGAATACGAATGCGAATATTAATGAATGTTAAGTGATATCCATATCCGCATTCATTTTAAAACAAATACGAATACGAATGTCAAAATATGTATAAAACGAATACGACAGCGGATCGGATACGAATATATTCACATTCATTTCATCCCTTACTTGTCGTACACACGCATCACTAAAAAAATTGCACATCTACACCTGAAACTCCTGGTAATTGCACTCGAGTCCTTAGCATATTTTGTTTCAATCATTTTTATTTATGTTTTGCATTCATACCCCTGTCTTTGCATGTTTAATTATGTATTCAGTTAGTCTCATTTTTAAATTCCGAAAATTGCATGTTGTAGAGTACTCGTCCTTCATCTTTTGTAATATGTGTCATGTTTTTGTGAGCTTCATAGAATTTAATAATATTATTTTTGGTGGAATTTGACATATTTTGCCCACTGTATACCTTTTTATTTGTTATTAAAGTATTTGTTGCTCCAAAATCATCATAAAATCACATTAGACTTAGGTTAAGTTGCTCTATACTGTGCCAAAAATCATTGCATTTGCACGCATCTCGAGGCCTGAATAAATACAAACGGTAATTTGCCTAATTGATTTTAGTAGGTCCAATTCACGTAGTTTTTTAGGTTTATTAATTTTCCTGGATTCCTCCTACTTAGACCTATTTAGGATAATTTTTATATCTAAAAATAATGTGTTTTGGTATTTATTAAAATTAATTTTGCAACAACTGCCCTGCATCCCATATTTTATTCATAGTTAATTTATCTAGAGTCTGGAAATTACAAAAAAATGTAGACACTTAGTTGTGTAGCATTCCACACTCTGGTCGAGTTTCATTAATTTTGGACTTCATTAGACCATATTTCTTGATTTAACTTACAAAATTGGCCTGAACTTGCATTGTTTTTCTTTAATTGCATAAAAAAATATAAAAAGACCAAAAATATTCTTCTGAAAATCAGATCTCTAAATTAACTAAAATTTACCTAAGGAGATAGTTTCCTCCCTGAGTTCGACCTTGACCTTGCCCAAGTAAAATAAATTTACCGCTTTAACTTGGTATTCCATTAAGTCTGAGTGGTGCTTTTGACGAAGTCTCGATTACCCGACTGCAACGGACTTAACATCTAATTTGATTGATAATTCGGTTTAATTAACAAGGGTAGACGAGGCTTTATCCGGTAGAAACTGACATGCCCCATAAAAGACTGCAATTGCCTCAGATTGGATGATGGAGTGAGCTTCTTGATGATATCTACTTGGTCGGATCGACCTCCATGCTACAGTTGGATATGATATGACCAAGGATCATCCCTTGAGTAATTATAAAATGAATCTTCTCCGAAGATAGATCGAGATTGACCTCAATGCACCGCTGAAGCACCCAGACTATACAAGAAAGACAAGCATCGAACCCATCGCGTAGACCAAAAAATCATCCATGAAGACCTATAAACATTCACCCACCATGTCCAGAAAGATGGAAAGCATGTACCTTTTGAATGTATCCGGGGTTATTACATAATTCAAATAGCATCCATTTAAAAGTATACATCCCAAATGGACATGGGAATGACATCTTGCCATGGGCTTCGAGCGCAATGGCCGCCTGATTATACCTCTGAGTACCCATCAAGAAAGTAGTAATGACTCATCCTGGCTAATCTCTCTATAATCTGATCAATGAATGGTAACACGAAGTAATCCTTCTTGGTGACATGATTCAATCATATGTAATCCGCACATACCCTCCAAAAAGTGGGTACACATGTTGCAATCTCCTCTCCAGACTCATTCACAACTTTAGTGATACATGTTTCTTGGGTACCACATGTAATGTACTAACCCACTTGGAGTTGGATTTGGGGTAGATAAAATCGATGCTCTGCCACTTGGATATTTCCTTCATGACCACATCTCCAAGATTCGAGTTCATCTTATGTTAGAACTCACGCGAAGGCTTGGCATCATCCCTGAGATAGATATGGTGGGAGCACATGGCCAGACATATCCCCTATAGATCTACTACTGACCAACCTATCGCCTTACGATTCCTATCAAGAACCTCCATAAAATGGTATTCTTGGTCATTAGTAAAATCCCACTGAGATAATGACTGGAAACATATCTGGTTCACTTGCAAGGAATCTATACTTCATGCTCTGTGGTAAGGTCACAAACTCTGGGGATGTGGGAGCTGACAAATATGGCCTTTGAAATGTCTGCGTAAAAGCTACCAGATCTGAATGTGAGAACTCTAGCTGCTTATCAGAATTCGACAAAGATGGCTCTACCAGTGTCTCTATCAACTGCACTGGCTCTGTCTCCGTCCTAGCTGTCGGATCTACAAAAAACCAAACACGAAAGATACTCATCAAACTCCTGCCAATCAAAATCCATGTTTGAGTCGGAGGGATCCGACTCTGAATGAAATGACACAATTAAGCCTTGCTAACCGAATCAGTATCACCAGCCTCTGTGGTATCCTACTCGAAAAGTGTGCTCTCCAAACTCTCGTAAATTGTCAGCTGTAAATATGTTGCCTCTAAAGATGTGACTAGAGCTCGTGAATCCTCATTGTCCAAATAGCCTCATCGTCTGTGATTACAAAATAGCACTCATGGTAGATGTTTAGCTCTGAGTCTATCATATGCACTGAGATTGCTGAATCTATGGCTCTCATCTCCTCAATCATCTCCGTCTGCATGCTCCCGCCCTCGACACGTAAGCATACCTTCCCACCATTATGATCATACACGGCCTTTGTTGTCGCCAGGAAAGGCCGATCTAATATGATCAGGATATCTATCATGCATTTAGGGATCTCCATGTCCAATACGACGAAGTCCATGGGGAAATTTCAGACCTTGAATGGTGATGACAACGTCCTTCAGTAACCTTTTTCAGCCTCTTGATAGATCTTTCTGCAAACTGATGTATTGTCATGCTCTGTTTAAGAGGGTCAAACTCGAAGGGGTCAAGTAAGTCTATCAGAAGAAGGTTGATCGAAGACTCGTTATCTAATAGAGCACAATCGAAACGATGCTCGTGAATGTGGCATATGACATATGGAACCCTTCATCTAGTCTCTTAGATGGCAATCAATCATGTATGACGAAGCATGTGGCACGGGTAAGCACACGGATCTCTGCACTATGGTTGCACCTCTTCTTCCTACGTACTGTGGTGTTCTCTCCAAGGTTTTGTAGAAGAGAGGGATGTGCTCTAATGCCCCCGGGAGAGTCAGCTGGATAGGAAATTGATCTATCATCTGCTCATTGAACTCTGACCGCTGCCTTTCTTTGTGATTTTCAATTTTTGGGCCCTTCCCTGAGCGAAGTGCTTGAGGGAAGGGAACGGTTTCACCCTCCTTAGAAACCTCAAGGGACTGAAGTAGGAATAGGTCTCTGAGCATGCAAATGGCTGGAATCCATACAAGCATCATCTAGTATCACATCATATCGACCAGGAATAAGAAATAGAAACATTTCCTTTGTTCGTCTTTCTGTGTTCCAAAATTTTCCATTTTTTGTATTTTCCTAAAATCATCATCCTCAAGTACATGATAGAAGCCAAAACTGCTAGAGTGTCTGTATAAGGACTCTTGGTGCCATTAGTGCCACCTTGATGAATCTGTGATTCATCACTCTTAAAGTTGAAAATAGAGCTTTGTTCCCAAGTAAATGATGCATATTTCTACTTATATTGCATAATTAGCATTCATGCATGCAAGCATAATATCTGCATTTTAGCATTCATATTTGCATAAAATAAGAAGCCCAATTCACTTGTAAATATTCACCTGTATATTAGATAAAATACCTTATTTGTATATATTTTATACTAACTCTAAATCCAATAAAACCAACTCTATTGTGTATATATGACTAACACTAATTAAAGAAAAATATCAAAAAATACTAACTTGTAAAATTACCCAATTAAAACCCCCAAACCTAGTTGAAGACCTTAGACCATAAAAAGCCCATAGTTCTCTTGTACCAACTCCAAAATAGGTCTACTCGCTTTCATATGAATACACATCCAGAGACCTTTAAAATGAGACTAATTTCATCCAATTCGGAGCTCGTAGGAAGAAGTTGGGTTTTTGGGCCTCTATGTATACTATATATGTGTATATTTGTATTCCTGTATTTTTATTTCATATTTGACCTCATCTCCGTTTTGATCAACATGAAACTTGTAGTTCTGATCAAGATCTACACCTTTCATGTTTTGAGTTTTGCAAAATTCGGCTTCATTCTCTCTCTAATCTCATTTCTTCTCACGGCCACTCACAGCACGCCACGTGGCCCCTCTGATTGCGCCACGCGGCTCGCTCCCCTTGCCTTAGCCGCCCGCGCCCACAACCGTTGGATCTTCATCCCGATCCAACGGTTGCGCCACCTCCACGTACGCCCTTTATTCTCTGTCATTTGATCTTCCCAGGTCTTCATCACTACCGTCCTTGAGCTCCTCTCCCTCATCACGCCACGTGGCGGCTTGAACACCGCTTGATCGCGCCCTCAACTTTCTATCACAGCCGTTGATTCCACATCTCGCGCCTCAGCCATTGGATCACGCCTGGATCAAATCCGAGCCATCTGCCAACGCTTGCACTTTAGCGCGCCACGTGGCGCACGCTAACCCTTAGATCGCTTCGCCTCAGATCAAATCCAAGCCGATCCTTATCGCTTTATTCTCCGATGTTGGATCACAAGATCCAACGGCCAGGGACCTTGTCTTCTACCTCCGGTCGACCTCTCTCCCACGATCTCCACTGCACCGACCCGTCGCCCCCTTTCCATTCTCTGGCCCCACTCCTGCCACCCTCTGCGATCGCCAACACCACCACGATGGAGCCCATTCTTCCCTCATCCTCGCCAGCCCCTCGCTTCTCACGACTCCACCCAGAGTGGCCCACGACGACCACGACCTCTCATCTGTCACCAGCTACCCCTTCACCTTCACCCTATAAATCATCGTCCTCCGGCCACATTCTTCCCCATCCGCCATTACGAGAGGAACCCTTGAGCTCAGAGCAATCTATTGATGACAGCAATTGGGTGTATCTCCGAGCGACGACAGGCCTTCACCTCCGGCAAGATCCACGACGTCGCCACGCCGTGTTGCAACTCCTCCGACGAGTTGCGTGAGCTCAGGCCCTCTACCGACCTTCGAGCGACGACCAGGAGCCCATATCCAAGCTCCATCCCCCAGGTAGCATCCTCCATTCTCCTCTGATCTTCTCCTTATTTTCTCCTTTGATTTCTCCGATTAAATTCACCCTCCGCAATCATCTTCTCGCTCCATTGTCCTTCCTCCGAGCTCCGCGACGGAGCTCCGATCTTCGTGCTACCATTATTTTCCTCAAACGTCGTACCCCACCTTTCACCGATGCCAGCTTCGCCACCTGGGCGGAGCTCGATCACCGGACACCCCCCACTGCTACGCAGGCCTCGCCTTTCACCCAGCACAACTCCACGAGCACGCGCACGCTTCGACTATATCTTTAACCCTTGCAGGTACCTTCGCTGTCACTGGTCGGAACTTCGTCGGAGCTCCCTTAGAGCTCCTCTGTCACCGAGCTCCAGCGCACCTCCTCCACCTCCTGAGGTCACCGGACGCTTCGCCACCTCGCCCTGCATCTTCCGAGCTACGTCACAGTCTCCCGCGCCTCTCGCCAACGACTGGAGGACAGGGCGGAGCAAGCCCAGCTTTGCTGGAGCCCCGCCTTCTCCTCCGCAGGAGGCGGAGGGTCGTTGGGGACGACATCCCACAGCCGTTCGATCATCTTGATCGAACGCTCAGAATCACGCCACGTCGCCTCGCAAAGCAGCTGTAAGATCAGGCGGATCCCCACGCGTCTGGTCACGCTACGTCGCCATCAGCCAGAGCAGCCCAAGGCCGTTGGTCCCTCTAGATCTAGCGGTGCTTCGTCGTCCACGTCACACTCTTTATCGAGCTCCAGGTATCGTTGGATCAATCTAGATCCAACGGCACGGATCACGCCACGTTTCCCGATCCGAGCCTCTTCCCCGACCTCTAGGCTCGGATCACCCGAAGCTTCTCCGAGCCTCGATTCGAACCTCCAGAGCAGCTGAGCCTCGTCCCGAGCCGCCGACGTCCACCGAGCTAAGGCTCCCACGTGATCTGCACGTACGGGTCGGGCAAATTGCATTGAGGCCCCTAATGGTTTCTGATATTACATTTCAGTCCCTGCGAAGCGACCCACGTGAGCACCTGCGTATGTGGATAAATTGCATCTACCCCCCTACATTCTAGGTAATTGCACAAACGTCCTGGTCAGCATGTTTATTTCTAGCAATTTTAATTCCTCTATTGCATTTTATACCCCTGTCTTTGCACACATATTTAGACATACATTTAGCCTCATTTTAAATACTGAAAATTGCATTGTGAAGTTTATGTTGTCCTCTTCATTATGAGGCAATTGGCATATTTTTGTAATATCAGTAGAAGTTTCTATTAATTAAGTGGCTCATTTTTGCTATATTTTGCCCAATTTCACCTCTTAATTAATAGTAATGTTTCTGTGACTCCAAAAATTCCCCAAAAATCACGTTAGATTCAGGACAATTAAGTTCACATTGTGACCAAAAACCATCTCATTTGCACGCATCTCGAGGCCTAAATAAATCATTTATTGATTTGATTAATCGATTTTTAATAGGTCTATTTCACGTGAAAATTTATGTTCATTAATTTTCCTGGATTCTTCACATTTAGATCTATCTAAGATAATTTTAATATCTGGAAATAGTGTGATTTGATATTTATTAAAATTAAATTAGTCAAAATCACCTTGTATTCATTTTTAATTCACAGTTAATTAATTTAGTGTCAGAAAATTCCGAAAAAATTAGGGTAGCTGAATTTCATAATATTTCATAATCTGGCCAAGTTTCATAATTTTTGAAATTAATTTGATTATCTTTCTGGATTAACTTGTAATTTGGCTTGATTTTGCATGTGTCTTGCATTAAAAAACCAAAAAAGACCAAAAATATTCCCTCTGAAAATCAAACATTAGAAATTTGTTTCTAATCTACCTAAGGAGACAGCTGCCTCCCTGAGTTCGACCTTGGACTTCCACCAAGTAAAAAATTTGCCGCTCGAGATTAACTTGAATATAATTGAAAGTGGTTTTTGATCTGCTCTCATTATCCGACTGCAACGAAGATTAGTAACTAATTTGAACATTAATTTCTAATAGTGGTTTTTGATTTGCTCGAATTAACAAGGGTAGTGGGCGCGACTATCAAAATGGCGCCGTTGCCGGGGAGGCACGGCTTAGGTTAATTTGCAGTTATTTCTGAGTGTTTGATTTTATATCCCCGGGTAGTCTGACCCCGGTTTTCTTGTGAATATTTTCCGTCCTTTAATTTTTGTATTTTTCGAGTCGTTCTTTATCTGACCTCAAATTATTTTTGTGCGAGGAACGCGAGGAGTCGAAGACGCTTCGAGGAATCGACATTTGAGAGAACTTGTACTTTTATTTATTTCCATATTTTTTCGCATCATTTCTAGCGGTTCCCGTTTGGGTTCTCGCGTGTGTAAAAATAGTAGAACCATGTCCCCGTGTGCTGTATGGTTTGAATTGTAACTTAGGCTTGCACTAGCGGCTCCTCGAGCCACTTTAGGAATTGCTTGTGCTTGTAAATTCTTTAGGACCACACAATACACTTAAAAGACGCACTTATACCGCAGATCTAGTCAAATCAACATGTTCTTCACTCGCTAATATAATTGCATGTCTAGGAGCGGATTTTGTCGTCTGCATTTGCATATAGTGTAAAAATTTCAATTCTGTTTTCCATCCTGCATACAAGCGAAGGGATCACTGTAAGTCTTCTTAACTCAGCATACGCATCATCATTTTTCGTGCATCGACTTTTCTCGATTTCCCCTCTGTTTTTCAAACTTAAATTAAACGGAAATTGGGACTGGACGATAGGCATGCTGTGTGGTTGGATTAACAAGTGATAACTGATCTTAAAACCGGGGCTGCTAACATTATTGACCAAAAAATCGATAAATTGGAAAATTGTTTGCGGGAGACTAATCCCCGACCTTGTTTTCAGGCTGAGTGAGGGTACTTGAGTGTGTGTGAACACCTTAAGGCAGAGCCCAAATCCCCGCCTTCCATGTCACGGGCCAACTGATCCTAGCAAATATCACAAGTTAGATACTTTCAGATTCACTGACTAGTACCAAGTAGCCTCCGCCTGTTCGCGGGTAGTCAGGGGTGAACCAGCGGTACTTCGCAACAAGTTGCTAGTAACCCTTCGGGGCGAAGTTCCAGCCTTGTCAGCCTCTGCCTGCTCGCAGGTAGATAGGGGCATAGTCTTTGAGTCCTCAACTTGGGATAGGAGCGAAGAAAGGAAGGACCGGCGGTATCTTAGGCGACGGGTTAAACAGGGAAGACGCATCCGGCTCTAACCAGTACATGAAGAAGCGACATCAGTACAGCGCTCTAGCTTGTCATATATGGAATACCGGTGGCATCAGCAGCACCATCTACATCATTTGGAGAATAGATGACATCAGCACTGTCATCTGGATAATCTTTCTTGGTGGCATCAACACCACAACCATCATCAACATCAGCAGCATCAACACTGCTCTCTAGCTAATCTGGCACTCCTAAACGGACATCTTGTTATCGTCGCGTGTTGGCTTCCTGCCGCTCCTAAGTGTCACAAAATCAGAATCAAATAAATAATGCATACCATAAAGTACCTCATGAGGAATTCCCGACTCTGTAGATTTTACATGCTCAAATTTTATCTTTGGATTATTCGTATTTAGCTCGATCTATGCGGGTATGGTGGCTTGTCCTTGACGATCTCTCTCATCTCCCACATGAACTCATCCATCTCTCGCCAGAAAGTGTCCTACTGCTCTGCTTGCATGCGGGTGTGATCCTTTAAAGATGGGTTCTCATACGAGTATGTAGGGGAACTAGATGGGTTGCCTCTCTGAAAGTGTTAACACTAGCCATGCTGCTACTATGGGTGTAAGTGAGGGGGAAGCTAGTGAAAGTGGGAGTGAGGCTGCTACTTCCTCCAATGGTGACATTGGTACTTGGGTCGAGGAATGATGTGCTAAGAGTTCTGGGGTGGCTGCTAATGCATGCCCTGTCATGATTGTGTCAGAGGTTGCTGCTGAGATTGAGCACCTCCAGTAGTCCATCTGAAGCCTGGGTGATTACGGTGGATACCGGGTTGCTGCTGGTGCTGAGGATACTAAATCCTGTTGACTTCCATCAATGGCTTTGTCTGCTCGTGCAACGGTTGGGGAAGGGACGCCAATGGCCGATCACTATAATAGAACACCATATGTGTGTCTAACAAAGGTGGTAGTGGCAACTGGTACTGCGGGGGTGGATGAACATGATTCGTCTGAATATGTGAACCTGTCTATATGAGGCGGATGGATGTGAAGATCTGCTTCCATGATCAGCATGTGACCTACATTGTAGCAAGGAAACCATCTGTACCTCTTGAAGGCACATGATCTGCATCTTAAGGTTACTCAAATTATGGGCCAACTCATCAATCTTGTTGAGCTTATCTAGGCCCTGGTACATATTTTTCTATATGATCTCCATGCGGTCCAACTTCTGGCTAATGATGCCCATGTTTGCAACTCTGCTAATGTTGTTGTTGTCGAAGATGAAGATGAATCGACCTCTATACGTGCAACTCTGTGGTGAGACAACACATGGTGGGAAGGCTTCCTCTGAGTGTATAAACGGGCCCAGGTCATCAGCGTGTAGTTCTCAACCATCTCCTTGTAGATGGCCCAGACTTGATCGGCAATCTGGAAAAGTAGGACCCCACAAGAGGCATTCACAAACCCCTACATCTCAGGTGTCAGCCCACAGAAGAAGCTTTGGACCAAGTTGGGCTTGCTGATATCATCATGTGGACACCTACCAATGAGTTCTCTATATCTATCCCAAAACTCATGGAACTGCTCATTTGGGATCATGGTGAAATTATTGATCATGGCTCACGCCACATTCGTCCATCCAAATGGATAATAGTTGTTGAGGTACTCGATCCTCAACTGCTCCCAGGTAGTGACAACCTTCCTCGAGTGCTTTAACAGTAGGATGATTCGTCAACCGAGGAGAATGGAAAGGCTATCAACTTGATCATATCCTTGTCCACCAGTCTGTCATGGACGTTGTCGTAGATCATCTCAAACTCCTGTAGATATATATGGGGCTCCTCATGACATGCCCATGGAACTTGGCCAACAAGTAAATCGTCTAGGGCTTGAACTCAAAATCTCCCAGAATGGTTGGCAACCGAATCCACCTATGAGTGAGAGTTGCATTAGGGTTGTACAACTCCCTCATGGTGCGTAAGTGTCTCTATGGATCACGACCATCCTCCTAGCATCAGTATTTGTCGTATGCTCGATCCTCGAGCCTAAGAATCTCTCCTCCTCCACTGGATATCTCAGCTCTGGCATATGCTCTCCCATCTCGTATATGTGTCAACTCCCACCTCACCTCTGCCATGAGCAACCCCCGGTCCTAATATGTCTCAACATTGCCTAGGGATGTTAGGAGGGTGTTTTTTATCGTGATCTGATTAAACACATCATGAATATCTGGATCCTCATCCTCTCTCCTCTATTGGGACATCTACTGGACTCTGAAAAGGAAAAAGAGCAGACCTCGTGTATCGCCAAGTCAACAAAAACATGCTATGACTATTGTTGTTGTATCTCAGGTGATGGGTTGGTAAGGTCAAAGAAGGAGTGGAATACTCAGATTCCGAGAGTGGGTCTGAGCTCTCTGGAATCGCCCAATATTGATTGAAAGGTGTGTTATGAAGTGGTGCCACCAAAGGTTGCTTAAGAGACCGCATGCCCATCATAGTGATGTGAGGAGTAGTGAAGAATAGATCTGGACTGGAAACAATGATGAGAAAAAAGCCCCAATTCACCAACTCAATGCAATGAAGACCGTGAAAGTTCGGTCGTTAATCTTTTATGTTACAGTTTTGTGACAATACAGTTATTAATTAGGCTCACGGGTGAGATCACCTATGGTAGAACCTGACCAAGCTGGCAATGCACACCCAACTTGACCAAGACTACTTCTACTAATGGTTGGAGGCAAGTGCTTGCATCTCAAACGTACATGAATGAGAAATGTACAGGAGCATGGGGTAAAAGTCCATGGATTTTGAGCTCTATTTCTTAAGGATCCATCCTCACCCATTCTGTCTAGAGGTAAGTACTTGCACAAGGAGGGGATTACTCTCCCCAAAATAATGATGTTAATCCTTAAATTTGGTTTTAGGGTCAAGTTTGCTTTAGCACTTCTAATTTTATTTGGTTATCACTTTTTTGGATGTTTTTTAATAAAGACATGTCTAAGGAATTTTCCAATTTCCTTTTTATTTCTAAGTTAAAAAAACAGAAGGAGGAAGATGGAAAAGCTGATGCGTGATGAAATCAATGATGCATGCACGAGATAGAAAAGCGTACCTTCCTCCAGTATTCTGCATGCAATATAATCCATGCATAAATGTAAATACAGAAATAAAACTACCTAAACGACGCAAGAAGAAATCACCCTAAACATAAAACTCCTATCATGGGAAGAACAAGGTGTTAATTATCTAGAAACGAGATCAATGTCTGATCTTTGATGCCGCTCGGTGCCCGCCACAATGGGTCTTGCCAGTGCTGCATATGACCTCTCTCGATGCACGGTCTTAAATCCAAACAATTAGCAATTTATTTGACTAAGTTCAACCAATTCTATAGGAATAAATATTCTATTAGGTACTCTGACCTAATCACTACCTAGCTCAACCAAATAAAAGCCTAAGTATAAAGCTCGCACGCAGAGAACTAAAAAAATAAAGTCAGAAAACTCAAATCCACAAGAAACAAAATAAAATGAAGACGATGAAAATGATGATGAAAACCCGGTGAGGCACCCCAAGTGTACAGGCACTCGGCGAAACAAACCCCGAATAAGAGTGTCCAACGTCTCTGAAAGTTATTACAAGTTATACAAAAATGAAGTAAAATGTCTAAAAATAAAGTTCAAACACTAAGACAGTCTTCCGCACCTGCTCCTCCTAGGCAGCTCTCTCCTATCGGTTGGTGTAGAACACCTGGCCCCCGCTTTGTTCGGGTGCGTCAGCTTTCCAAAGATAGACTCCCTTGCTCCAGGGGCCCTCACAACCTAGGTGAAATAAGAAGAATGTCAGAAACAATTATGAGAAATATTAAAAATAAAACAAAAGAAAATAAAGATAAAATAAACATATAAAGAAACAAACAAGAAAATTGAATCCAAACTACCTAGCCGTGCTCCCAAACAACAGCGTCATTCTAATCCTCAACTTTGTTAACTCGGGTTAAGGAGTTAAATTATTGAAAAACGGTAAGGCGAGAGCCGCTAAAAAGTGGTCGGACAAATCAGACTTACTGTCGCTGATGCGACTACTCAAGCCTCTTCGTTCGTCAACAGTTAACCCACACAATCAATAAGGCAATCAATAGCAAGGATTAAAACTTATTATATCCTACTAACAATGTATAGTGGCAAGCAAGTAGGGGTCGAACACAGGAAACAACGGAGCAGAGTAAAGACAACAGTCAAAGCCCAAGGTCTAATAAACCACTTAGCCAATCAAAGTTTTTGTGGGTTCTTAATTTTTTATTTTTTTATTTTTAATTTTCAATTTTGTATTTTGATTTTTAATTTTCTGATTTTTATAATTTTATATTTTATATTATTTTTTTCTTTTTTAATATTGGAATATAAAGACAATGTAATAAAGGTGTGATAAAATATTTATAAAAGGGTGCAAAAATAGCAAAAAATTCAGAGATCAAATCTTTTTGGTATTTTTAAGATTTTCTACTATTTTTGTGATTTTTGGATATTTTTCAGGGTGTTTTTGGGTATTTTTAAATACTGAAATGAAGGTTAACAGTGAAATGTGGACTGGCTGTGAGTAAAATAGGAATTAAAAATAACAAGCAGCCACCAAAATTTTTTAAACTAATTTTAAAATAAAGAGAATACAAACAGGAGACTACAAGAATGGATTTTATAATTTTTGGAGTTTTCTACAATTTTATAGATTTTTTTGAAGTTTTTTGTGTTTTTGAATTTTTAAGGCTTTTCTTTTGAGTTTTTTAGTGATTTTTGGATTGACATTAAAATATGGTAAAACACACAAAATATAATTTTTTGGGAATTTTTCAAAACGTTTTTATAATTTTTATGGAGTTTCTAATGCAAACAGTGAAATAAATGCATGTTTTTTATTTTTAATAAATATGAAAATGCAATAAAAATGCAATGCAAAAATATGGCGTGCAAGTACAAGTAAACAAGAGCTTAAGTTCATTTTGGCATTTAAATGAGGCGTGAAATAAATAACTCAAGCATACAAAAATCCCAAGCCTAGCAGGGGTATAAATGCAATTTTAGAAACATCCGGGGGCTCAGGTGCAAATTCCACAAAAAGACACGTGCGAGGCACGTGTTCTGTCATTCACAGGGGAATAATTGTAATTAATGAAAACCGGCTGGGCAGACATGCAATTTTTCCAAAACATATTTAATTAACTACGCACAGGGATATAATTGCAAATACCTAAAGGTTCGGGTTAAAAGGTGCAAAATGCCCAAAAAAGCACGCGCCCCAGTCACGTGAGGTGACGTGGCGTGGACCAAAGTGCAAATAGTAAAAGTGCGAGGGCCTACGTGCAATTCTTACAAAAGTCTTTAAACTAGAACTAAAAGTTTTAAGACTAAAAAGTAAATACAAAAAGTCATGGGTTTAAGATGCAAAATACCCACGGATCTGATCGTGTGGCCGATGGAGCTTCACTAATCCACGTGGCGTGCATCTGACGGTGGATACCCCTTCGTCCTGGGCGGCTGAGATTAGATCTTCAATGGACGATCGGACGGCTGGGGGCGCTTGGCGATCGGACGGTGTACGGGGCGTCTGGAGGTGGGCTCCTGATCCAACGGCGGGGGAAGGTTCACGAAGAACACCTCCCCGGCGAGGTTTGATCGGTGATTGCGGCCGACACACGGCCGCTCCGGCCCTCGGATCAAGGGCAAAAGGATCCTGGGGTCCTTCCGCGTCTGATGGCGGTCTCAGGCTAGGCTGCGACGGCGTGGAGGACTCGGACGGCGGAGGCGACCTGGGCGGATGTTCCTGGAGTCGTCGAAGGTCGATGGAGCCTCCTCTTGGTCTCGGACCTGCAAGGTTGAGTGCGCAAAAACCAGGCGAGCAAAAAGGGTGGAACTGATGGCTTGGTGGCGGCGAACGGTGGCTCAGGCGAAGAGCTCCGGCGAGCGGCGGAGAGAGGAGCTCGATAGCTCGATCTGAGCGAGATCGAGGGAAATGGAAGGGTGCTGCGTGATGACGGAGCGAAGGGGAAGAGAATGGAGGTGATTTGGGCGGCGGTCGACAACTGGAGTGGTCGAAAACGATGGGCGGTGCTCAGCTCCGCCGTGGCTTCGATCAAAGATTCACGACGATTGTGGAAACGAAAAGCAAAACTGCTATGGACCTAACCTAATCTACGCTAAGGCTACAAGAAAATGGAAAGAAGAGGGGAAGAGGCTCACTAGAGATGACGGGCTATGAGGCACGGCGGAGCTCCGGCGAGGGGACGAATCTCTTCGATTCGACGCCAAACGCTTCAAACCCAGGCTCGATTCGACGCCTGCTGTCACCAGGAACACGAAGGGCTAGGGTTTTGAGGGTGGAAATGGCGGAAGAAGGATTAAACTTTGAATCGAAGTCGGGGAGTGGTTTTTGAAGGGTGGCGATGTGATGAGTTTTGAGGCACGATCACGGGTGCGCCAAGGCGATCTTGGAGGATCCACTAGGTCGGCGAGGATCCAGGTTGTACCAGGTACATCTTTCGTGAAGGAAGCGACCGTCCTCGAGCAACGCACACGCGGCGAAAATTTCGAGAAGAGAGGGGTATCGGCGGTTCTGACACAGGCTGAGGGAGAAGGACGGCTAGTTGACCTAGGTCAACTGGGGCCGTCTCCTGATTGGTCCACGTGGACCAATCAGGAAAAATCCCTGAAAAGATCTTATAAAATCAATTAAAAATAGCAAATAAATTTAATAAATTTTGGTTATAAAATAAAAAATATTTGTAATTTTATGAAGTATTTTATGGTGATTTTTATTTATTTTTATGAGGTATATTTTTACAAGTTGCCGATTATACCCTTTGTAAGTATATTATCTATATATTTGAGTATTTTATTTTTATTTTTGTATTTTTAATTTATTTATTTTCGTTTATTATTTTCTAAAATTATAAAATACTTTTATATACACAAATATATTTTTATTTTAATTTTCTGATATATTTTACATACTTAATAAAATGCAAGTGTTATTTGTATAGGTATAGATACATGTATTATACCTATGTATTATAATATATACACGTATTTTATTTGAGTTTTATTTATGTTTTTATTCTGATTTTAATGTACAAATATATTATAAGTAATACTTACAAAATTATAAAAAATATGAAAATACAAAAATAATGAATAAAGAATAAATTGAACATTTTAATCTGTACAAGCATACAAAGGGGGTCCAAAACTCAACTTTCAAACCGTAGCTCCGCCAAATGCGAAACCACCGCCATTAAATAGCTTATTTTATGCTATATACAATTAAAGGTGAGTTTGCTGCATTTGGAGTTTTCAGTTGTGAGATACGGGTCTGGGAAGTTGGGATTCTAGATTTTTATTCAGACCATAACTTTTTATCTGTACGTTATTTTTCTGTGAAATCAATTTAGTATTTTTTCTTTATTAAATTATCTACAACTTTCATGTACAAAGTTTCTTTATTTGGAGTATAAAAAGTGGAACCAAAAATAGGTCCCAAAATGAATAACGAATGAATAAAATAAAAAGGAATTTGTGATGTATTTTGGCCCTTATCTCCCCCTACTTTATTCCTTGTCGACCTATTCATCAAGATGCCTAGGTCTCGGGGTTTCGGTTCATAAAATATTTACAATATTTTATTCTTTTTTCTTTTCTTTTCTTTATTCTAGAATTTTTGGCTTTAAAAACCGCAATTTATACAATATTTACGCAATGATGCATGGATGCTAAAATGCATGAATTACGCCTATTTACACGCATTTACTAGGGTTTTTGAGGCCAAAATGATAGAATAAAGATGATGAAATGTGGATTCAACATCCCCCTATACTTTACCTTTGCTAGTCCCTTGCAGACACTTATGCAATAAGTGCAAAAAGAAAAAGAAAGAAAAAGAAAAAAAGAATTTGGATTTTATTTGATTATCAAACTTGTCTTCACAAAATCAAAGTTTGGAGCTTAAGTCGGACCTTTGGAGTTTTAGTGCGGGCGGAACCTTAGTGAAAACCGTGTTTGAAATTCAATAGTCCTTGAGAATCCCAAAACTCTGTCCAAGTCTCCTCAATAGCCAGGTCAAAAATACTTCAACTCATACGCAAACTCTTACGACTATGAGTCTGACTCGTACAGTGTAAGTGATATGTAGCTCCCCACCTCAGAAGTAACAAAGAAACAATCTCCCCCACCCTGGTAACTCTAATGCCTCGGTCTAGCAACTCTTTCCTCGAGAAGCGGGGTATTCCCTTCTAAGTTCAAGTGCAACCGGCTCAAGAAGAGGGGGAATAAGAGGTATAGAATTTTGGGAGCTCAACCAGTGTAGCTAAGTCTCCCGCTGCAAGCTTCATGAGATGTAACATGGATACCATAAGCTCTTTGCTTTATTGGACTATATACACTCCGGTGGGGTTATTAAATTTTCAATCCGACCCACCACTCTTTTTTTTTGAGTTCTTTTTGCATTGCATTTTTTTTCAAGTGCATCTGTACAATATACCTACATGGTGCAGCATATATACAAGAAATTTCCTCTTGAGCCAGTAGTCTATCCCTCTTTTGAAGCTTTATTGCAACCCACGGCTTCTGTCTTTAGCCTTCATCACCACTAGACCAAGTTGAGGCGCACTTCCTTCACTAGAAGAAGAAGAGAGATTCCGCCTAGAAGTACTACCCTCATATGCTACCCCAAGCCAAAGGAAACTGCCTCCTCACCACCTCATCCGTGGAGAGCTATGTGAAAGGTGCAGGTGTCAAGTTAGGTCATTATCAATAAGAGTCGTGCGTGTGCTCCGAAATACTCTACTTAGGCAGTCAAGAATCCATTGAACCAAGTCCCGTGATCCTCAAAGAATTAAGTCAACTAGACCTGAAGTACCTCAAACCCAGTTCCTATAAGGTTCCTGTTATTAGGTAGATTTTAAGGTCCAATCAAGCTCCAATCTCCGGATTTTACTTAGACTTGTTCAACTATCAAACTCAATCCGAAAAATGCGAATGCTATGCAATGTAGAAAATATTTTTGTGATGCAATTTTCAAGATTTTTTGAACTTTTTATGGATTTTTGAAAAGATGATGCATGCTTTTTTGTATTTTTCAAAAAGATTTTTCAAATGTTTTTGGGTTTTAGTTTTGCAAATGTTTTTGAGATTTTTGAAAACAAAAAGTTTTTGGCTGAAATGCTAGGTGAAAAATATGTACACGGGCGTGCTTCTTATATATACAAGAAGTGGATTTTAAGAATTTACAGGGGTAAGTGGTCAGTTTTATACATATATATATAGTGGATTTTGGTGTGATGTAAATATTCCTCAAACTTATTTGACACAAGCTTTTTCAAAGAATTTTTGAAAACCTAGTCCAAAAGTTTTACAAAAATTTTACAAACATGTACACACATTTGAAAATCATTTTGCAAAGGTTTTCCAAATAGTATGTATAGATTTTTCAAATACTTTTGCAACTATTTTTCAAACCATTTGCAAATCATTTTTCAAACATTTTATTTTACGCAAAAAAATAAACTTTACAATCAAAATATTTTTACAAAGGTCGAAAACATGTAACAAAGTGTTTTCCAAATAGTTTTCAAAATATTTTTCACAAAGATTTTCAAACTATTTTTCAAACATTTTGCAAAAAATATTTTCACCTGGTTTATTAATCAGTAATTGCAAAAAAAGAATCTGAGGAATAATCACATCTTTTTATTAAGGTTTTTAATGAATTTTAGCCATATTATTGAGAAAATACGAAAGTACGAGTTATGGCTAAAGTATATACGTAGTATATACGACCCCCCTATACTTAGCTTGAGCTATGTCCTCATAGATTGAAGAGAAAAGAGAAGACATAACTCGTACTAAGTATAGAAAAGTCTAAAGAATAAATGAATAAGAGATGAATAAACGAACGAATGAGAAATTGTCTGTCCCCCTATACTTAGGATCAAATAATCCTAAGTATAGCAGACTCTACACAAGGCAGGGAGGGTCAAGGGTGGGAATGAACAGATCGTACTCAGATTGTCTCCCCCTATACTTAGGGTAAGATATCCCTAAGTATAGACAAGAAGAGGAGACAATGGAGAGGATCGAGAATGGAAATACTCGGGGTGCACACCCCCCTATACTTAGGACAAAGTACGTCCTAAGTATAGAAAACTGTCTACAAGGGGCGACACCTTTTTTGGTAGATACAGAAGACATAAAAGGAAGAGAAGAAAAGAAGAAAAGAAGATGGAAGAAGAGATCGGAGGATATACACATCACTCCCCCTATACTTAGGGTAAAAGAAGCCCTAGGTATAGGCAACAACAAGAGTAATGAAACGGAACGACGAATGAATACTCGGCTCGTCCACCCCCCTATACTTAGGACAAAGTACGTCCTAAGCAAGGCAAACACGAGGATGGGTGGTCGAGCAACACGGAAGATAGACAGAGATACATGAGAGAGAATATACAACATAGATGGATGTATAGATGATCAAGAAGGTTGAAAGTGAACCTTCTTGCGGGACCGCTGAGGAATAGATCTGGTATGGTGCAGGTCGACATTGGGGTCCATAGTGGACGGAAGCCGATCAGGGTCGACAGAGTGAAGGTCCTCAGAGGCCCCAGGGTGTGAAGGCACAGACTGGTGAGTGGAAGAAGTACGGCTAGGTCCGGCCTTGGGAGTCTCGCTGATATCAAAGTGAAATGGGACAAACTCATCATCCTCGGAAGAAGTATAATCAGAGTCATCCTGCGAGGTCTCGTCCAGGTCAAAACCAAAAGGAGCGAACTCATCAGTGGAAGTAGTCGAACTCTGTTCGTCCTCAATATTCTCAACCGGATCATCTTTCTCATCAAAAGGTCCGAATTCCCGAATAAAAGCAATCAAATCAACTTCGGTCCTAGTCTCATCAGTATCTATGTGAACAGGAGCGGACTCATCAGTAAAAGTAGTCGAGTCATGTCTGTCTTGTCTAATCTCAAAATCTGCCCTCCGCTCAATGGTGCCAATCGTGTAAATCCCGCGGATATCATCAACACAGCGCCAAGTCCCAGAAGAAGGAACGTCGAGGTCCATGCTCTCCGAGTTTTCCTCAACAGGAAGGAATTCTCGGGTCTCAGTAGAATCCAATAAGCAGCAAAATTCTCTGATAGTATCATCAAGGTCATGGTCCTCGAGGTCAGCCAGGATAGGTGTGGTCACATCAGGTGCAAGTCTTTGGTCGGTAGTGGGTGCGGTGATCAACACTTCGCTCTCGTCAGCAGGACGGTAGCGAATCTCTCCTGATCCATAATCAATAACGACCCTCGCAGAGGCGAGGAATGGTCGTCCCAGGATGATTGGAGAGTGCTCCCCTGTGGAGGTCTCCATGAGCAACACGACAAAGTCAACATGATGGCCCGTGCCCTGAATAGAAATGACGGCGTTTTCAAGGATACCCTTCGGCCTCTTTATTGATCCATCAGCAAACTGAACGATCATCCTGGTCTTCTTGAGAGGCCCTAAGTGAAGAGACTGTACCAACGAGAAGGGTATAATGCTAATCGAAGCACCGCCGTCGAGGAGAGTGTGATCACATGTGTGGTCAGAGATGGTGCATCTAATGAAAGGTGTGGCAGTGTTCCTCTTCTTAGGAATGGGACGGTCTGTGATGGCGTGGGCAGTGGCCATGGTCAAAATGTGACGCTCAGATCTGCTCCTCCGCTTTCTCTTCTTGGGAAGAGGAGCAGATAAATCAGTCATGGCCTGCTGAAGTGGGGCACGGATAATCTCATGAATGGTGGCCACCACTTCGGGTTCAGTCAATAATTTTTTTAATTTTTGGACTTCCTCCATACAAGGGAGGAAGTTGGAATCATCATCTACACGAGGCATTCCAAGAGCAGTCTGTACAGCGGCATCCTCGGGGTCAAAGGTGGGACAGTGTGTGAAAAGTTGTGTGGTCAAATGGTCAGGCAAGTGTGCACTCTCCTCACAGTCTGAATCAACCAAGAGTCTCCCGAACTCTTTTTGGATTTTTAAATTTTTCTCTTTTTTTGTATTTTGGGTGATTGCAAGCTCCCATGATAATCCTCATTTGAATCCGAATCCTCAAAGAATGGAGCTACATTCTGGATCTTATTTATGCTAATTATATCACTCATCCTTGAGTTCATATGCTCCATCATCTGATTCAAGGTCTCAAGTGTGGATATCATGAAAGATGACTCCAAAATCTCAGGATCGGGTGTGTCGAATGTGGGCGGTGGGTGTGGACAAAAATCACATTCCGGATCAGGGATACTCAAGGAAGAGCGGGTTATCGAAATGTGAGGGTGATGGTGGTGGAAATGAGTGGTGAAGGTAAAAGTCCGAATCCTGAAATAATGGGTTGGTCGGATATGTACAAAAATCAGGAGCAAAGTCCTCCTGGAAAAAAGGAGGTGGACCGGCTGGAGTAAACGAGAGGTCCGCAAAGTCCGGACAAAATATGCTCCAGTCGGCCATCTTGAAACAAGAGGAAAAATGATCGGGAGAACACGATGGTCAAGTCAAGAGAAGTGAGCAAAAGGCGCAAATGCGTAGAGATGATCTAGTGTGCACACAAAACAATCACAAGCAAAAATGAAACAATCAAACCCTCAATTCACCTACTCAACTCGGCAGAGACCGTGAAATGCGGTCTTTTTATCTTGTATGTTTTAGAGTTAGGTGAGAAGTCAAGAAGTTGCACAAACACTTAGGGGCTCAATGGGATTTGGGCACTAATCCTTAGTGTGTGCGTGAGCAAGTAAAACGAAGATAATGAGGGGATTACTCGCCCCAAGACAATTTTTTCTTTTTGGTGGTTTTTAGGGTCAAGTAATATTAACAGACCCAATTTTATTAGTTATCACTTTTTTTGGTTTTTTAATAAGAAATGCATGAACCTATCGAGGAATCAATTTTTACTTAGCACCTAGATGATCAAAATCAGAGGTAGAGAGTCGGAAAAGCAATGCAAGCGGCAAAACGATGATGTATGTTAAAGCGTAAAGGCTCACCTTGCCTCCAGCACTCTACATGCAGGGATGCTCAGCAGAATTGAAACCTAATCTATATGCAGAAGCCGATGAAATCGCCCTAAGTTCAGAAATTGCTATTATCGTGAAGAACCACAAGTCGGTCACTAATCCTCAATCCAAAAAGTCCGGTCTAGATTCACCCCTCCTCTTCTCGACAAATCAAGTTCAGGAGTAGCGCTTGATGGGGTGGGCTCGCGGCACGTAGGCTCGAAGATGATGACGCGACTATTTAAATTTGACTAAGTCCAAAACGCACTATAGGAACATGCAATGGTTATTATTGTGTTTGGACCTAAGTCTATCGCAAGCAATCCTAAAACTAGGGGCTCAATCACACAAAATAAGGAAAACAAAATCGGAAAACAAAATAAATAAAAAAATGCGATGAAAAAGCCGACAAAACCGCGGTGAGCCCCCAAGTGAACAATCACTTGGAAATTGGGCCCGAAAGTCCAAGTCCGAATGTACCTGTATTATTACAATAATAAAGTGGTCTCTCTCTCACAAAAATTACACAATTAACTAAATACAAGAAAGTAATCAGGAGCTCCGTCTTCAAAATTCCTCTAAGTCTTCTTCAGTGCAAAGCGAGCAGAGGCCGGCTTCACGTGGGTGCGTAGACGCCTAGGGTGGAGCGCCTCCCTCGATCCGCGGTTCCTCGCACAAAGTCAACAAAGAAGAGAGGTTAGACAGCTCAAAAGATGTATCAAATAAATGAGCAAATGAATAAGGCAAAATAGGCAAATAATCACAACACAAGCAAAACCCGAACTATGCGTTGTTGATCCCCGGCAACGGCGCCATTTGAAAAACGGTAAGCCGAGAGCCGCTAAAAAGTGGTCTGACAAATCAAACTTACTGTCGCTGATGCGACTACTCAAGCCTCTTCGTTCGTCAACAGTTAACCCACACAAATCCAATAAGGCAATCAATAGCAAGGATTAAAAATTATTATACCCTACTAACAATGTATAGTGGCAAGCAAGTAGGGGTCGAACACAGGAAACAACGGAGCAGAGTAAAGACAACAGTCAAAGCCCAAGTCTAATAAACCACTTAGCCAATCAAAGTTTTTGTGGGTTCTTAATTTTTTTATTTTTTTATTTTTAATTTTCAATTTTGTATTTTGATTTTAATTTTCTGATTTTTATAATTTTATATTTTATATTATTTTTTCTTTTTTAATATTGGAATATAAAGACAATGTAATACAAGGTGTGATAAAATATTTATAAAAGGGTGCAAAATAGCAAAAAATTCAGAGATCAAATCTTTTTGGTATTTTTAAGATTTTCTACTGTTTTTGTGGTTTTTGGATATTTTTCAGGGTGTTTTTTGGTATTTTTAAATACTGAAATGAAGGTTAACAGTGAAATGTGGACTGGCTGTGAGTAAAATAGGAATTAAAAATAACAAGCAGCCACCAAAATTTTTCAAACTAATTTTAAAATAAAGAGAATACAAACAGGAGACTAACAGGAACAGATTTTATAATTTTGGAGTTTTCTACAATTTTATAGATTTTTTTTGAAGTTTTTATGTGTTTTTGAATTTTTAAGGCTTTTCTTTTGAGTTTTTTTAGTGATTTTTGGACTGACACTAAAATATGGTAAAGCACACAAAATATAATTTTTTTTGGAAATTTTCAAAACGTTTTTATAATTTTTATGGAGTTTCTAATGCAAACAGTGAAATAAATTGCATGTTCTTGATTTTTATTAAATATGAAAATGCAATAAAAATGCAATGCAAAAATATGCGTGCAAGTACAAGTAAACAGGAGCTTAAGTTCAAATTTTGAGAATTTTTGGCATTTAAATGAGGCGTGAAAATAAATAACTCAAGCATACAAAAATCCTAAGCCTGGCAGGGGTATATAATGCAATTTTAGAAACATTCAGGGGCTCAGGTGCAAATTCCACAAAAAGACAAGCACGAGGCATGTGTTCTATCATTCACAGGGGAATAATTGTAATTAATGAAACCGGCTGGGCATACATGCAATTTTCCAAAAACATATTTAATTAACTACGCACAGGGATATAATTGCAAATACCTAAAGGTCGATTTAAAAGGTGAAAAATGCCCCAAAAAGCACGTGCCCCAGTCACGTGAGGTGACGTGGCGCGGACCAAAGTGCAAATAGTAAAAGTCGAGGGCCTACGTGCAATTATTACAAAAGTTTTTATACTAGAACTAAAATTTTTAAGACTAAAAAGTAAATACAAAAAGTCGTGGGTTTAAGATGCAAATACCCACGGATCTGATCGTACGGCCGATGGAGCTTCACTAATCCACGTGGCGTGCATCTGACGGCGATACCCCTTCGTCCCGGGCAGCTGAGATTAGATCTTCAATGGACGATCGGACGGCTGGGGGCGCTTGGCGATCGGACGGTGTACGGGGCGTCTGGAGGCGGGCTCTGATCCAACGGTGGGGGAAGGTTCACGAAGAACACCTCCCCGGCGAGGTTTGATCGGTGATTGCGGCCGACACACGGCCGCTCCGGCCCCCGGATCACGGGCAAAAGGATCCTGGGGCCCTTCCGCGTCTGATGGTGGTCTCAGGCTAGGCTGCGACGGCGTGGAGGGCTTCGGACGGCAGAGGCGACCTGGCGGGATGTTCCTGGAGTCGTCGAAGGTCGATGGAGCCTCCTCTTGGCTCGGACCTGCAAAGTTGAGTGCGCAAAAACCAGGTGAGCAAAAAGGGTGGAACTCATGGCTTGGTGGAGGCGAACGATGGCTCGGGCGAAGAGCTCCGGCGAGCGACGGAGAGAGGAGCTCGATAGCTCGATCTGAGCGAGATCGAGGGAAATGGAAGGGTGTTGCGTGATGGACGGAGCGAAGGGGAAGAGAATGGAGGTGATTTGGGCGGCGGTCGACAACTGGAGTGGTCGGAAACGACGGGCGGAGCTCAGCTCCGCCGTGGCTTCGATCAAAGATTCACGACGATTGTGGAAACGAAAAGCAAAACTGCTATGGACCTAACCTAATCTACGCTAAGGTTACAAGAAAATGGAAAGAAGAGGGGAAGAGGCTCACCGGAGACGACGGGCTACGAGGCACGGCGGAGCTCCGGCGAGGGGACGAATCTCTTCGATTCGATGCCAAACGCTTCAAACCCAGCCTCGATTCGACGCCTGTTGTCACCAGGAACACGAAGGGCTAGGGTTTTGAGGGTGGAAATGGCAAGAAGAAGGATTAAAATTTGAATCGAAGTCGGGGAGTGGTTTTTAAGGGTGGCGATGTGATGAGTTTCGAGGCACGATCACGGGTGCGCCCAAGGCGATCTTGGAGGATCCACTAGGTCGGCGAGGATCCAGGTTGTACCAGGTACATCTTTCGTGAAGGAAGCAACCGTCCTCGAGCAACGCACACGCGGCGAAAAATTCGAGAAGAGAGGGGTATCGGCGTTCTGACACAGACTGAGGGAGAAGGACGGCTAGTTGACCTAGGTCAACTGGGTCGTCCTGATTGGTCCACGTGGACCAATCAGGAAAAATCCCTGAAAAGATCTTATAAAATCAATTAAAAAATAGCAAATAAATTTAATAAATTTTGGTTATAAAATAAAAAAATATTGTAATTTTATGAAGTATTTTATGGTGATTTTTATTTATTTTTATGAGGTATATTTTTACAAGTTGCCTATTATACCCTTTGTAAAGTATATTATCTATATATTTGAGTATTTATTTTATTTTTGTATTTTTAATTTATTTATTTTTGTTTATTATTTTCTAAAATTATAAAATACTTTTATATACACAAATATATTTTATTTTAATTTTCTGATATATTTTACATACTTAATAAAATGCAAGTGTTATTTGTATAGGTATAGATACATGTATTATACCTATGTATTATAATATATACACGTATTTTATTTGAGGTTTTATTTAAGTTTTTATTCTGATTTTAATGAACAAATATATTATAAGTAATACTTACAAAATTATAAAAAATATGAAAATACAAAAATAATGAATAAAGAATAAATTGAATATTTTAATCTGTACAAGCATACAAAGGGGGTCCAAAAACTAACTTTTCAAACCGTAGCTCCGCCAAATGCGAAACCACCGCCATTAAATGCTTATTTTATGCTATATACAATTAAAGGTGAGTTTGCTGCATTTGGAGTTTTCAGTTGTGAGATACGGGTCTGGGAAGTTGGGATTCTGGATTTTATTCAGACCATAACTTTTTATATGTACTTTGTTTTTCTGTGAAATCAATTTAGTATTTTTTCTTTTATTAAATTATCTACAACTTTCATGTACAAAGTTTCTTTATTTGGAGTATAAAAGTGGAACCAAAAATAGGTCCCAAAATGAATAACGAATGAATAAAATAAAAAGGAATTTGTGTTGTATTTTGGCCTTATCTCCCCTACTTTATTCCTTGTCGACCTATTCATCAAGATGCCTAGGTCTCGGGGTTTCGGGTCATAAAATATTTACAATATTTTATCTTTTTTCTTTTCTTTTCTTTATTCTAGAATTTTTGGCTTTAAAAACCGCAATTTATACAATATTTACGCAATGATGCATGATGCTAAAATGCATGAATTACGCCTATTTACAAGGCATTTCTAGGGTTTTTTGAGGCCAAAATGATAGAATAAAGATGATGAAATGTGGATTCATCAATTATGTATCATTGTCACCCTAGCAACCAAGTTAAAATCGAGAAAGCTATTCAACCACTAAACAAATCAAGCAAACAAGACAAGAGTCCTAGGCTATTTTTATTAACATGTATAACGACCATGGTCAAACACAAAAGCACTACAATAAACTAGCCAGACAATTCAAGAGAATCAAAGGATTTTATTTTTCTTTTAGGATTATTAGTGGGTTTTAAAATGCATTTTCTTATTTTTCGAAATGAGGAAAATAAAGACAGTGAATAAAAGACATATAAACACTCTCTTTTTGTATTTTCCAAATGGGTAAAAATAAACAGAAATTCGAACAAATTTTTTTATGTTTTTATGATTTTTATACTATTTTATGGACTTTCTAAAGATAAAAAAGCTAAGACGAACACAAACAGTGCACATAAAGGAGTATTTTTTCAAATTAAAAATATCAAATAAGCTTAAAACTCCTCGAAACCAATTTTATAGAAAAGTGTATTTAAATATCTACAAATATAATACCAAGAATGTAATTTTTAGATTTTTCAAAACTTTTATATGATTCTTATGGTCTTTTTAGGCTTTTGCAAATTTTTAGGGTTTTACAAAAGATATCAAAGTAAAAATTGGACAGAAAATCAAACAACTGAAAACAAGCTACTCGGATTTTTTCAGAATTTTAAAGCTTTTTTCGAAATTTATGATTTCTAAGGCAAACAAGGACTTTTATACTGACTTTGAAGTTGTAACAATAGTAAATAAAAGAAAAACAACACACGAAAATTACTACTTAAAGAAAATGCTAGCATGTGCTTATCCTAATTTTTATGTTGTTTTCGGTTGAAGTTTGATATTTTATTGCAATTAAAGGAAAACAAAATAAAATGTTGAAAATGAGGACCTAAATGCAATTATTTCAAATCTTAGGGCCAAATAATAACACAATGAAAGCTTAGATGCCTAAATGCAAAAGGTACAGAATAAAACGTGTGACGCATGTGACACAAGCTCACAGGGGTATAACTGCAAATACCAAAGACATATTCACTTTCATTAACCAACTTAAAACACATGGGGAACAACTACAAATGACCCAAAGTCAACACGTGAACGCACACGTGAGTGTGGCTCAACTGGACTAAAATGCAATTAATAAAAACAAGAGGTCCTACTTGCAAATAATTTTAACTAACTATTACATTTATTGTTCTAAAACAAAATAAGAAGGAAATGCGGGTAGAAAGTGAAGTATACCCATAGGCGCATGCGGGACGCGTGCTTTGATGTACAGTTCTGATGAACAGTTTTCTGAATCTGACTGCTCTAAAAAGGGCAGGGCGTGCGTGTTAGATCTGTTGAATAAAATATCTGACATCTCTGGCAAAAAGCGTGATTGTGCTCAAGTCTGGTGCTAAGGCTCTCAATCCGACGGCTATGGAGATGGTTGGACAAACATGAAGAAGGTGGAGCTAGGCAAGCTTCGATCAAGTATATCTGATTCTTTACATCTCAGATCGGTTCATTGCTAGGTCCATAAGATCGTTGGGAGGGGTCCACATTGACTAAGATGATCGTGTGGTTGATTAGAGTGCTCGATAGAGATCTGGGAGATGGGTCACCTGGAGCAGCTCCGTCACCTCTGCTGGTACTTATTTCGGACTTCTCGCACCTACACCTGCAAGGGTTTTGTAGCTAGGAGACAAGAGAAGCAGGGTTGGATAATGTTCAACTTCCGCCGAAAAAGAAAAAGGGGAAGTCTGACCTTATATTCGATCCTAAGATCGGTTCTAATGGTGATCAAGTCACATTGGGAGATGAAGGATGAGTGGATGATTTGATCTGAATGACTGGATGGGTGAAGCGAAGCCCCGACTCGATGGTCGGAGCAGATATGGGTAGGCGACAATGACATAATTGAAATTGGGGATAAACGATGAAATGCAGGGAAGGAAAGTACTTGAGTGCAATGAAATGGAAGGCGAAGCGAAACAGAGGGAATGGGGAGGTCGTGGCCTCGATTATGTTGCGGAAGACAAATAAGGCTTGTCGTGGTGAAGGGCTCCGGCCAGGATCGAGTTGTGATCAACTCGGCACCAACTTGAGCTTCGAGAAGACCCAACAGGATGCTGCCAATATCCTACAGAAGTTAGTGGAAGAAAGGAGGCGTGAGGGACGAGCTAGGGCATGGAGGAGGCGGATGAGAGAATTTATATGGAACCTCATACGTCTGGAAGGATCGGGAAGAACTGCATAATTCGAGGGAGATCCGGTACAACCTAGGGATCTACGAGGGTCACGTATTCTAAGGCATCAATCGAGCAAAAGAAATGAAACAAATGGAGCTCGGACACGAGCTAGAGAAATGGGAGAAACAAGGTCCGACGAAGCCCGACGCGTGCTAGACATAGGAGAGGGAAGGTTGACTCGTGTCAATAGACCCGGGTTGACCAATCAGAAAATAATATTTACAAAAAAAAGAAAAATCATTTAGAAATAACAAAATGTTTTTAAAAAAGAAAGTTATAAGAATGAAAAATGTTAGTTAATTTACAAACAAATTTTCTATAAATTTTAATTATTTTTAATAACATGCATATAATATATATAATATATGATATTATGTACATGTATAATATACCTATATTATATCCATATATTTTTATTTTATTATATTTTCCAAAAACACATTATCTTTTATATTTTATTTATTCACATGATATTTTAAGGTACATAAAAACATTTTTATTATATTTTTATCAATTAATTACAAACATTATAAACCAATATTATGTAATATAATGAAGAATTGGATTTATTTTTAATTTTATTCTATGCTTTATGAAATTTATTTTAATTTTATTTAATTATTATGTATATTTACATATGTTTTGAAAAAATATTATATACGATTTATTCACAAATAGATAAACAAATACGTAAATATATGTATAGATATCGTACACTGCACACTATTTCTTTGCAATTATTTTTATGGATTTTTACCCAACAGACCCTACAATCTTTGTCAATTACCTCCACGGCCTTTGAAACAATCTAATTCCCCCTTGATCACGTAAACTTGCTAACCCTTACTCGACATACCCTACAGTTACCCCCCATCTATTTACCCATTAAAGCTAATCGGATTTCGTTATGTTCTTTAACATTATACCCATTTTGTTTATCAAATTTACATTGAGTGTCACCCTCCCACCTCCTCCTCATCTCCCATTCCCATCTCCTCGCCCTCCCCGCCCTCCGCCCCTCGTCCTCCCTCCCTCGATATCCTCCGGGTCTAGGACCTCCCACACCCTCTGCCCTTGCCCTCCCCACCCTTCGCCCTCCCGCCCTCCACCCCACGCCCTCCTGCCCTCCCAACTTTCGCCCTCCGCACTTCGCCCCCTCCATCCCTCGCCTCCCCGCCCTCCCGTCCTTGATCTTCTATTAGGTCCTTCATCAGATCGGCGATGATGCTGCTCGAAGCTCGGATGCATGATGCGGTTTTGTTTCAGACTACATGTGATGGTTGCAGGAGCTAGATCGAAGCTTCGATATGGTGTGCTCATCCAGAAAATAGGAAACTACTCCAAACTTGTTTCAGATGTGAGACTCGTTCTAGTAGAGCCCTCCTTCCTCGCGTAGCTCCACCTCTGTCGCTTCTCCTATTGCCTCGTCTCCCGCGGGTATGACGACGTCACCGAAAAGGCTGGCTCCATCGTATGTTTGGAGAGGAAGGTGGAGAGGATGACCTTTGGAAAGAACATGAGGGTGGAATATCCATGATTGGATTTCCATTGGTTCGATTAACTCAAGACTAACCCAAGCAATTGACTCAAATAAAGTTAAATCTGACTGTAGGGTCTGTGGGGTAAGACGGAGCAACTTTATGGGGTCGAGGGGAGAATTAGGTTGTTTCAAAGGTCGTGGAGGTAATTGACAAAGATTATACAGTCTGTATGATAAAAATCTCTTATTTTTATTATGTACATCACATTTTTATATACAAGTGTTATTAAGGAAATTAAATTATTTTGAGATCATTTTATTGAAATATATATAGAATAAACATAGGATGATAAATGCAATGGATATTTTTTTGATTTTTTATGTTTGAACAAACAAGGATCATATCTCTCCCTACTTTATTTCTTGTTGATCAGGCCAATATTTGTCCTTCTCTCGGGGTTTGGGTCAGTTTGTACTTATTACATAATTAATTCCTTATTTTATTCTTTTCTTTTTATTTTCTTCTTTATTCTTTTATTTTGGCTAAAAGGATGTTAAAAATGAATTATTAACAGATCAATTATGAATGCTGCTTTTAACGCATATTTATAGATGTTTGCTAATGAATTTTGCTAAGATGAAAGAATAAATATGATGTATTGTGATTCACTAACACATCACGCTTTTATCTTCTCTTCGGGATTCTATTTTGTTGTTTCTATTTATGTGATGTACGTTGAGAATCATGAATCTTGTTCTCCAAGTTGATGGGTTAGTGTGTCCTGTTGCATTCTGTCAGTTTCATGGTAATCTTGACCTAAATACATGCACTACATTCGTGTAATATGAAAGATACGAGATTAGTGTTGTGGATGCTCAAGATCTTCGTAATTTGTTATGCTAATCAATCCTTCCAGAGTGTGACACATTCAGAGCCAATAACTAAAAGTGGTTATTCTAGGAATCGAATCAATTAACTATGTAAATCGAATTAATTCCAATTTGTTATACATGCACACAAGGGCAAAACATGAATGTCGCCCTTGATATTGATGCCAAGTCCTTGGTGGAGATAATAATTTCTACCACCAACAATAAGAAGACAATCTTTAATTAATCCACGAATCCCATATAACAATACACGAAAATGAGTTTATAATATAATTAACCTTTTATAAAAAAACATGACAAATGTTATATCCGTCCATTATATCATAGCAACACTCCATATATGGTAATCTATTGTTATTTTTCAAAATTCACAATTTTATTTTACATAAGTTATTTTTTAATAAAAATAGGTTATTTGTATTCTCTGAGACATTGGAGGAAGGTCCTTCTAGTATAATCACCATGTCTTAAACGAATAAACGTACATCTCTCGTCGTACTCATTCTTAACTATTTTGTAACAGTGCTTCATTTATTTTACGAAGTTGATTTTATTAAATCGATTCATTTATTTCTCATACATGTAACGGAGTCACTACAACATTTTTACGAGGAAAATGGTTAGTAAATTTAATTACTACCACAATTGTGTTTTTGTCTTGTTATTGCAACGAGTAATTATAAAGTAAATGAGCATCTCTGGGACTGTGGGAAGCATTGTGCTCACAATCTTATATACCTACGGATGAGCAAAAAACGGGTCGGCCCGACCCAGCTCGGTACCCGGCCCGAGTAAAAGCCCGCCCCCGACCCGAGCCCGCGATTAAATGGGTGGGCCTGTGCATTTTTGAAGCATGATTGCCTTCTCGGGTCAGGCTCGGGCTGGACCCGAGTCCAAAGCCCGCGGGTTGGCCCAGCAATAGGCCCGACAAGCGGCCCGAGGAGAGGCGGCCCGAAAGTCAGTCTGGCCTAACCCCTAACTCCTAACCCTAGCCTAGGAAGTAGTATGTGTGCCGCTCACGCCCCCCAGGCCCCAAGTCGCATCCCCAACCCGCACACAACCCCTTCAGCCCTTCCCCTTCCCCCCACACACGACAGAACCGCCTCCCCCACCCTTGACAGACCTGACCATCATCCCCACTCGGCGATCGACCCTCCTCTCCTCCGGGGCGATTGACCATCCTCTCCTCCGGCCTCCCATCCTCGCACCGTCACCTCACCGCCCATAGCCATGGGTGATAGCACAAGCCCGCAACCCACCATCACCCCCGCGCGACCCTCTCCTCTCCACCGGCCTCCCATCCCCCTCCCCTTTTCAAGTGCTCGTGAAGCTGCCTCTACTCGTCGGTGCTGCCAGCACACCGCCCATCATCGCAACGCAACTATCAAGAAGGTATGCCTTGCTAGTTCCCCTCTTTAATATATTTATAGTGTTGAATATTGTACATGATGGTTGTGTTGAATATATTGTTGATTATAGGAATATATCCAATGAAATTTGAGTCATTATGCATGTTTGATTTGTCCAAACTAGAGTAGGAATTTGATTCATGGTCATTGTTGTATTATTGTATCCAATGAGACATTATGCATGTTGTTGACTCATGGTTATGATATTATTATCAATCTTAATAGATGTCAAATACACGAAATGAGCATGATGTCACCACTCCTACAATAGACAATGAATTTGTGAGAGGGGAAGAAGAACATGAGAAAGATGACTTGGTCGAACCCAAAGAACCGAAAAGACGTTCATGACAGTCTCAGTCATGGGTTTGGAATCATTTGACCAAGATAGGTACCATTGATGGAAAGGAAATGCATCGTTTTAATCACTGCAAAGAAACCTTTGTCATGCCAAACAAAAAGTAGCACAAGTCATCTAATACGTCATTTAGAGAATAAATGTCTCTACTACAAGGATGGGAAAAATCAAACCTTGTTAAATGTGCCTACATCCGATCAAGGGAATACAATTTCTTCTTAGAAATTTAATCATGAACATAGCCGCACTGAACTTGTCAAATGAGTAATCTCTGGAGAAATACCATTTACAGTTGTAGAAAATCCCAATTTTCGCAGTTTCGTTGGAAGTCTACAACCTAAATACAATGTCATGTCTCGTTTTACACTGAAAAGAGACAGCATGAAACCGTATGAGGTTGAGAAGAAGAATTTGTTGAGCATCCTTAACAAAATCTGGTGCAAGGATTTGCATAACAACTAACATGTGGTCTTCTATTAGAATCTGGGGTATATGGTCATCACAACTCATTTCATTGATGATTGTTGGAAGCTTCAGAAGAAAATTTTGAGTTTTGCAGCACTAGCTTCACATCATACTGGTGACAACATATTAGATATGATGGTTACCAAGTTGATTTCATGGAATAATACAAAATTGTGCACGTTGACAACAGATAAAGCGTTCACCAATGATGTCGTGACAAGGAATTTGATTGACCATTACTCGTCAACCAACTTCACTTTTGCTTGGTGGTCGTTTTTTTCGTGTTCGATGTTGGGCACACATTTTAAACCTAATCGTGCAGGATGGTCTGTCTGAGATTGGTGAAATAATTGGAAAATTTCGCAACATGGTGAAATGCATTAAGTATGCTACCCGTCGTCATCAAGAGTTTCTTGATTACACTTGTCAGGAACGCATTCCAGGGACAAATTCCCTGCATGTAAGTACACGATGGAATTCTACATTCCTAATGCTTGAATCTACAACATTGTATCAGAAAGTCTTCAATTGAATGAAGAATCGAGATTTTCAGTTGATGAATGTCCCATCACCCTCCAAGTGGAAGAAGGTGGAGCTCATAGAGGGAATTTTAGACAACTTCTATGCTGCAACTAACTTCTTTTCCGGTAAAAAAATATGCAACTGCAAATCTATTTTCCTGATTGATTTTTGAGATAGAGAAGAGTTGATTTCCTTGCAAAACAATGAATATGCTTCAATCCAAAATATGGCCACCAAAATGTTCATTACATTTAACAAGTATTGGACAGACAAGGATGCTATGTTGCCTCTATCCATCGCAATTGTTCTATATCCACGCTGTAAATTTGAGTTTTTACGTTTCTCTTATTCAGAACTATACTCGTTGGAGGAGGTAACTGAATATGTAGGACATGTGGAGACATTTTTCCAAGCATTATACGATGAGCACGCTTTGAAATTTAAGGGGAAGGAAGGTGTGGAAAATACAATGCAAAGGGCTGTTGAATGTGATCCATGTGAACCACGAGTGAATGAGGACACCAGATTGAATTTCTTAAAATAGAAGAAAGTCTTGAGATATACATAATCAAGAAAATCTGAGCTGCAGTTGTACTTAGAAGACAACTCTGCTAACAATGTTGATGATTCCACCTTTGATATTTTATTGTGGTGGCAACTAAATGCAAGCAAATATAGAATTTTGTCACACATGACACGTGATATTTTGGCAATTCCAGTCTCAATTGTTGCATTAGAGAGTGCATTCAACACCAGAGGGAGGGTCCTTAATGCCTACAAGAGCCACCTTCATCCAGAGACCATCGAAGCTTTGATTTGCACTCAAGATTGGATACGTGGTGAAGGAAATGAGTTTGTGGTGATGAAGAAGAGGATGACGATACTGAGTCCAATATAAATCCATATGGTCAGTATTCATTCAATACATTTCTAAATATCATCTTTTTTCAATACAGCTTTTGATACATATTTTCAAGTATATGTTTGGAAACAATCTATGAGTGACACTGATGCAGGCCTATAGACCTGTGTCTCTACACTCTTCAGATTGGATTGTAAAATATTTGCACTTGCATTACAGGTTTCTGATGAGGATCATTTTGAGAAAACGTCGAGACTCGAGACTCATGTCATGTCATGTGCATTACTGATGAATCTATGTTTCATCACTCTACAAGTAGAAAATAGAGCTTTATCCCCGAGTAATTAGATGCATATTTCCACTTATATTGCATAATTATCATTCACGCATGCATAAATAATATCTACATTTTAGCACTCATATTTGCATTAAATAAGAAGACAAATTCACTTGTAAATATTCACAGGTATATTCACCATATCTCACCTATTTGTATATAATTTATACTAACTCCAAATCCAATAAAATCAACTCCATGGTGTATATATCACTAACACTAATTAAAAAATATAAAAAATTACTAATTTGTAAAATTGACCAATAAAACCCCAATCCAAGTTTGAAACTAGGAGCCTTAAAATGTGCACATCTCTCTCATATATTGTACGATTTAGGTCTACTCACTTTTAAAGTAATATACGTTTAAAGTTCTTCAAAACAAGACTAATTTCATTAAAATCGGAGATCGTATGTGAAACTTGGGTTTTGGGCCCCCAATGTATATTGTACATATTGACCGTTTTGTCTTTGTATTTTATCCTTTGATTTTCTTAATTATTAAAAATATAAAAAATAGATTAAATTGTAAATATTCATTCTGTATTTCCCCTATTTTTTATTTTGATTTTTCTCTTATTTAAAAATCACAAAAAAATGCAAAATGCAAAAATATGGTATTTCATATCTATAAGCGCCACCCAAAAATACATTTTGTACAGATGACTTGTTTCGATTTTTGGCCCTTCACAAAAGTTGTAGATCTCGTCGAGACGAGTGACTTTCATGTTGACTACTTTATGATTTGAGTTCATTTGATATTTCTTTTCAAATTTTCTTTTATTTTTAATTACGATTTTTCTGGGGTGACACGTGGAAGCTCCTAGAGCTGCCACGTGTTACCCATTTCTCGTATTTTTTTAATTCCAAAAAATTAAGCGTGCCACGTGGGGCCACCTCCTCTCTCTCTTGTCACGCGCGCCGCACGTGACCACGCCACAGCCTGGTCACGCGCGCCGCACATGACCAAGCCACAGCCTGGTCACGTGCGCCGCATGTGATCACGTTCCCCTCCCCTCTCCCTGCTTCCCCCGCGCACCTCACCCACTCTGCGCACCTCCGCCCACGATTGCCACCTCCGCCTTGCACAGCCGAGCTCCTCCACGTGGCACGACCACCTTCCACCTCCTTCTAAGACCACTCCGCACACCTCATCCACGCACTCCACCTCCTGCACCACTCCTTCTCACGTCGTCTTTAAAAGGCCGATCACTCTTCACTGATCATCTATCCGCCATCGTATGAGCAAGAACACCAAGCTCCATCCCTTCCTTGGTGACAGCAAGGGAGAGAGAGTGCCAATAGTGAGCGACGACGTGATCCTCCTTGGCGAGATCCAAGGGACCTTTGTCCCTTGCTGCAGCACCTCTGCGAGCTGCGCAAGCTCCGCGTGCCGCCACGTCGAGCGATAATCGGAAGTGCTCCACCTCGAGCTCCTTCTTCCCCATGCAAACCATCCCAGGTAACTTCTCTTTCCCTCTCCCTTCCTTTCTTCATCTTTCTCTACATCCCCTGCATCCATCTTCTCTCGATCAAACTCCATATCATCTTTCTCTCTCTTAAACCCACCCTCGTCCATGCTCCAAAACTAAAAAAATGTTGCACTTTCATGGATAAATCATACGCTACGAATGCAATGATGATTTTTATTGAATTTTTTGATAAACTTCCTTCAACCAATTAATCAAAAATTCACTACCCATAAACAAATACAGAAGCTTCCCATGTTCACGGGGGAAGTTACTTTGTTTCCCTCTAACTCTTTCAAGTCCTCTCTCTCTCTCTCTCTCTCTTCCCTCCACGTCGGCCACCCCACCCTCCGCGAGCCGCGCGTGCCCGCTCCACCTTCCTCCTCGGCCGTAGTCCCCTGCAGGCCAACCGCCTCGCGCGTAGTGACTCAACCAGCAGCCGCAACCCTCTTCGCCTGCAGCCTCCTGTGTATGTAGCGCGTCGCGTGCCCCAACCTCTGGCTCGCACGTCGCCCCAACCGCACCGCGTCCACCCCAATTGCCTCCACGACTCAACCGTAGGTCACTCCACGCCTCCTCCAAGCCGTGACGACCCCGCGCCCCTGTTCTACCTCCGTACGGCCGTCGACCTGCCCGCGACCGTAGCCGCCCGCTACACCCCTCCACTACGTGGCCTGCCATCGCAGTGCCGCCCCGCGAACATCCCAGTCGCGCGTGCTGCGACCCCACCGTCGTCCTTCGTCCCTGGTTGCAGTCCCCGGCCGCAGGCCAACCGCCCACCGCACTGGAGCAACCTTGAGCTTTATTCACACTCACGTGCATGGCACGTGAGTTCTAGTCAATTGCGAAAATACCCCTCGACGTTCCAGCTTAATATTAAAAGATCCCCTGCTATTGGAGGTCACGTGCTCAACTCCTGCTTTGTGGAACTTTTGCACGCGACCCCCCAGAGTCATGGTAATTGTATATTAGTTAGTCACATTTTTATTTATATTAATTTTTGTATTACATCCATATCTGTATGTTTGCATGTTTAGTTAGGCATTCATTTAGTCTCATTTTTAAATTCCAAAAAATGCAACTTGTAGAATATCTTATGCTTTACCTTTGTTTATGCTTGTTTAAAATTTTGGAACAATATTCTATTTAACATAATTATTTTGGTGGAAATTAGCATATTTTGTACATTGTTCATTGTTAATTGTTTATTAAATTAATTGTTCTCCAAAAATCACCAAAAATCATAGTAGGTAGAGTTTAATTATTTCTACATTATACCCAAAAATCATTTCTTAACAAATTTCCTAAAATCCTCTCACACAGAGTCATTTAGGATAATTTTAGTTCTTGAAAATAATTTAATTTGGTATTTATTAAAATTAATTTTGAAAAAATCACCCTGCATTCATCTTTAATTCATAGTAAATTCATTCAGAGTCGAAAAAATTCCAAACAAATTACAATAGCTTAATTTCATTGCATTTCATATTCAGGCCAAGTTTCATAAAATTTGGACTCAATTTGACCATCTTTCATATTTAACCTTAAAATTTGGCTTGAAATTGCATTGCTTCTCCTTTCTTGCACAAACATTTCTAAAAAAGACCAAAAATATTCTTCTGAAAATCTAATATCGAAATTAACTAAAAATTTGCCCAAGGAGAGACAATTGCCTTCCTGAGTTCGACCTTGGGCTTGCCCGAGTAAAATAAAAATTTGTCGCTCGTATTTAATTAAATATTAATTGAAGTGGTTTTTAATAAGTCTCGATTTACCCGATTACAAAGAACGACAACAATTAATTCGATCATTAACCCGGTTGAATTAGGTGGGGTATATCGTGGCTAGTGAAAATGGCGTTGTTGCCGAGCAGGCACGGCTTGGGTTAATTTTTAGAAAATTTCGAGTTTTTGATTTTCCATCCCGGTCCCCGGGTAGTCTGATTCCCGGTTTTTCTTGTTTATATTTCTCTGTCGTTTATTTTTGTGTATTTGTGTCGTCCTTTATCTGATCTCAATTTAATTTCGTGCGAGGAAAATGGGGAGTCGAAGGCGCTTCGCTAGGCGAACTGAGGAGCTTGCATTTAAATATCTTGAGTGATTGTGAGGACTTGTAATTGTTGTCATTTTCATTATTTTTGCATTTTTCAAGCGGTTCCCGTTTAGGTTCTCGCGCGTGTAAAGATAGTGGCAACGTGTCCCCGTGTACTATGTGGATTGCTTTTTTGTAGTTAGGCTTGCACATACGTCTCTTATAGCTACTTTAGGACTTGCTTGTGCTTGTAACATTTTAGGAGCACACTTCACACATAGAAGACGCACTTAAACCGTAGATCTAGTCAAATTTAATCTATGCTTCACTCGCTAATAGAACTGCCTGTCTAGGAGTATATTTTATTGTCTGCATTGCATATAGTGTAAAGTTTTCAATTATGTTCTGCATCCTGCATAAAAGTGAAGGGATCACTGTAAGTCTTCTTTACTTTGCATACCATCATTGTTTTGTCGTGCATCGGCTTTTCTCGACTCCTTCCTCTTTGTTTTTCAAACTTAGGAAAAAAGGAAATTGGTACTGGACGATAGGCGTGCTTTGTGGTTGGACTAAATCGGTGGTAACCTAACTTAAAACCGGGACTGCTAAACAAAATTGACCAAAAAAATCAATAAAATCGGAAATTCTGCTCACGGGAAATTAACCCCGACCTTGTTTTCAGGTTGAGTGAGGGTACTAGAGTGTGTGCAGACCCTAAGGTAGAGCCCAAATCCCCGCCTTCCATATCACGTATCAATTGATCTTAGCAAATATCAAGAGTTGAATTTTCTCAGGTTCACTGACTAACACCAAGTAACCTCCGCCTGTTCATAGGCAGATAGCCTAGGGGTGAACCAGCGGTACTTCGTGATAAGTTGCTAGTAACCCCTTGGGGTGAAGTTCCAGCCTTGTCAGCCTCCGCCTGCTTGCAAATAGATAGGGGTAGGTTTTTGAACTCCTCAACTTGGGATAGGAGCAACGAAAGGAAGGGCGCATGTATCTTAGACGATAAGTTAAACAGGAAAGATGCATCTGGCTTTGAGCCGACTTCCCTATAGGCTACGTAGCCTTTGCTACTTGCTTGAGATTCACACTTAAAATCAACCAAATTAATCGAACTCGGTTTCGAGTCCTTCACCGTGTGAGTGTGGAAATCAGGGTTTGGATTCACTTGCTTGTTTCAGGTAAAAGTAAAATCCTATCTTATACTCCCGATTCTTCTTCTCTCCATCCAAGGTGACTGACTGGGGGATATCTATTCCTGCTTCGCCGATCTCTTTTTGAGCCCCTCACGAAGTTCATCTTCATCGGACCAATCGCGACTTGGGCCAACTCAAGCTTGTGACCCTCTTGAGTTCGAGATCCATCACTTTCCAGGGTGGTTACCGTCAAACCAACTCTTTTCTCTCTTCTTACCTCACCAAGGAAGACCATCACCTCGGTGGGAATGTCTTCATTGATATGTCCTCTGACCCAGACCATTTTCCATTCCCAGGAAAAGAGGACAAGATGTCACCTAAGAAACACCCAGATGAAGAGGAACAAAGAGATGACCCGATACAACAAATCCTTGCTCGCCTCGCCACAGCCGAACAACAGAATGCATATTTGTGGCAAGGATGGGACATGTCATTGAGACAGGAGGAATTGATCGAACCATGGTAGATGCTTACAATCCAACAGAAAATGAGATGCATAGTTGGTTGGTACCCGTGGTTTCCCCTGAAGTGTTCGAGCTGAAGCCCCCCCTTTATGAGCCTGCTACTGAAGTTCAATGGAAATGCCAACGAAGAACCATATGCCTTCCTTAGAGACTTCGAGCTGGTTTGCAACAACCTTAGTCACCCTAGGGTTGGGCAAGACTACATCAGGTTGAAGGCCATCCCCGTTTGCCTAGATAAGGCTGCTCTTTGGTTGACAAATCTCGGGGCGAGATGTACGACCTGGATGCAGTTCAAGGATTTATTCTTGAAGAAGTTCTACCCACTCAGTAGGACTAATCAGATGAGAACTAAGATTGCAAGCTTTTCCCAGGGACCCAATGAACCATTCCATGAAGCCTGGGATAGATTTAATGACTTAATTCCGAGATGCCCTTGCCGTGGCATCTCAAAAGCGGTCTTAGTCCATGGGTGCACATTAAGAATGTGTTTGCACGGAAACGAAGAGACATGGGTGCACATTATGTGGTGAGTCATGTCGATGACACTGCGTTTGCATGCACTCTCCTTGATAATGGCTCCTCAATTAACTTGATGCCTACAACCCTCTACGCACGGCTTCATCCCAGACCTCTTAGGAAATTCAGAGCACTGCTTTAGTTTGCAGATAAATCCACCAAGAGGTCCCTAGGAGAATTGAGGAATGTTATCATCAAAGTTGAGGGCCATGAATACATGATGGCCATTACAGTCCTTGATATGGAAACCCCTCGAAATTGGAGAGATTCCCAGATCATATTAGGAAGGCCCTTCCTCATAACAGCATGGGCCTTATTTCATTACAAGATTGGGAAGATTCAGTTCCAAACTCCAAGCAGAGATGAGGAACTTGAGATGAAGTAGACCGGATGGCAAAGGCCGGATTCAGAATCTAGCATAGAATACTCTTTGTCTGAAGCAGGAAGTTCAAGGATTTATTCTTGAAGAAGTTCTACCCACTCAGTAGGACTAATCAGATGAGAACTAAGATTGCAAGCCTTTCCCATGGACCCAATGAACCATTCCATGAAGCCTGGGATAGATTTAATGACTTAATTCAGAAATGCCCTTGCCGTGGCATTTCAAAAGCGATCTTACTCCATGGGTGCACATTAAGAATGTGTTTGCACAGAAACGAAGAGACATGGGTGCACATTATGTGGTGAGTCATGTCGATGACACTACGTTTGCATGCACTCTCCTTGATAATGGCTCCTCAATTAACTTGATGCCTACAGCCCTCTAGGCACGGCTTCATCCCAGACCTCTTAGGAAATACAGAGCACTGCTTCAGTTTGCAGATAAATCCACCAAGAGGTCCTTAGGAGAATTGAGGAATGTTATCATCAAAGTTGAGGGTCAGGAATACATGATGGCCATTACAGTCCTTGATATGGAAACCCCTCAAAATTGGAGAGATTCCCAGATCATATTAGGAAGGCCCTTCCTCATAACAGCATGGGCCTTATTTCATTACAAGATTGGGAAGATTCAGTTCCAAACTCCAGGCAGAGATGAGGAACTTGAGATGAAGTAGACCAGATGGCAAAGGTCGGATTCGGAATCTAGCACAGAATACTCTTTGTCTGAAGAAGTTTGTATTCATGTAGACACAGTTGGGCCATGGAGACAGAAACCAGCCAACACCGATGAGTCCCTCTCTTCCGGAGAAGATCCTGTGCATGCCGCACATGCCCGAGCCACCTTCCTCCTCGACCGTAGTCCCCTACAGGCCAACCGCCTCGCGCGCAGTGACTCATGTGCAGCCTCATGTGCATGTAGTGTGCCACGTGCCCCAACCTCTGGCTCGTGCGTCGCCCAAATCGCACCGTGGCCATCCCAATTGCCTCTGCGCCTCAGCCGTAGGTCACTCCCTGCCTCCTCCAAGCCACGACGACCCCGCGCCCCTGTTCTCCCTCCGCACGGCCGTTGACCTTCCCGCGACCGCAGTCGCCCGCCACATCCCTTCGCTGCGCAGCCCGCCAACCCAGCGCTGCCCCGCACATATCCCAGTTGCACGTGTTGCGACCCCACGACCATCCTTCATCCATGGCCGCAGTCCCTAGCTGTAGGCCAACCGCCCACCGTACTGGAGCAACCTTGAGCTTTATTCCCACTCACGTGCAGGGCACGTGAGTTCTGGTCAATTGCAAAAATCTCCCTCGACATTCTAGCTTAATATCAAAAGAGCCCCTGCTATGGGAGGTCACGTGCCCGTCACCTGCTTTGTGGAACTTTTGCACGTGACCCCCCAGAGTCCTGGTAATTGCATATTAGTTAGTCGCATTTTTTATTTATGTTAATTTCTATATTGCATCCATATCCATGTGTTTGCATGTTTAGTTAGGCATTCAGTTAGTCTCATTTTAAAATTCCAAAATTGCATCTTGTAGAGTATCTTATGCTTTACCTTTGTTGATGCTTGTTGAATTTTTAAGAGCAATATTCTATTTAATATAATTATTTTGGTGGAAATTAGCATATTTTATCCACTGTTCATTGTTAATTGCTTGTTAAATTAATTGTTGCTCCAAAAATCACCAAAAAATCACAGTAGGTAGAGTTTAATTATTCTACATTGTGGCCAAAAATCATTTCATTTGCATGCATTACGAGGCCTTAATAAATTAATTTGTATTTTTTATTAATTGATTTTTAATAGGTCCAAAATTAATTATTTTTGGAGTTTAACAATTTTTCTAGAATCCTCTCATATAGAGACATCTAGGATAATTTTAGTTCTTGAAAATAATTTCATTTGGTATTTATTAAAATTAATTTTGCAAAAATCACCCTGCATTCATCTTTAATTCATAGTAAATTCATCCAGAGTTGAAAAATTCCAAAAAAAATCACAGTAGCTTATTTTCATTGCATTTCACATTCTAGCCAAGTTTCATTAAATTTGGACTCAATTTACCATCTTTCAAATTTAACCTTGAAATTTAGTTTGAAATTGCATTGTTTTTCCTTTCTTGCATAAACATTTCTAAAAAAGACCAAAAATATTCTTCTGAAAATATGATATCTAAATTCACTTAAAGTGACAGCTGCCTCCCTGAGTTCGACCTTGGACTTGCCCAAGTAAAATAAATCTGACGCTTAAACATGATTTTTTCATTAAGTCTTAATGGTTTTTGACGAAGTCTTGTTTACCCGACTGCAACGAATCTAACTTTTAATTTGATCATTAATTTGATTAAATTAACAAGGGTAGACGAGGCAACATCACTTACTCTCTTGTTTTAGGAAACTGTTAAAAACCTATTGTGATTTTTTTAAGGCGAACACTATTTTGTGTTTGGGACTTCTTGTGTTGTGCATGTTTTTGTTGTATTTTGAACAAGATACTTGAACAATCGATTTGAAGCTCCATCCTGAGTTTTATTTGTGCTACCTCCTTGTGGGTTGAAGTTTATCGGCTACACGAGTCTTGTGCTGGCATTGATTTTTGTTTTTCTATGTTATATTATTTCAAATTTATTTTTAATGTAGCAGGCCAGCCCTACCCGACCCGATCCATATACTTGCGGGTCGGGCTCGAGCTTGGGCACCAAATTCAGAAAATAGATGAGCCGAAGCCCTGCCCGTAGGCCCGTGATTTTGAACTGGGCTCGGACTGGGCTGAGTTGGGCCCAGCCAGGCCCGATGCTCATCCCTGATCTTATCATCTAACAAGTTATTAAGGTTGTCAATTGCACTCCGACAATTGTACATTTAGCTAGGTAATCTAGCGTGCTTGAATTGCATCAGTATCAGGAATTTTCTATTTATTTTATCCAATATATTGTCGCCATTGTAAATTATACTACATTTTATTTAGCTAAATCGTTAAGAAACAAAAGCGATATATTTTTAAAACTAGAATTCTTAAATTTCTATTATGCAGTGATCAATGAACATTTGTAGGCTGACATCAATTGTAGATACATAGTATAATCAAACTCAAATTCCTGAAAGGAAATAAAAAGTCCTAATCTTTACTCCTTGTTCTACAGAGGATTAGTAATTGCTAAGGCTTCTAATTGAACCGAATATGTTCGTATTCGATGAGAGTTCGGTCGATAATAGTTTGAAAAATGTTTGTTCGTTATTTTTTTATGACAAACTCAATTTTGGCTGCTCGGGTAGCTGCTTTATTCCGTAGACCAACCTCACAACTCGTTCCTTAATTAATCAAACATGAACATTAAATTTTAATTCACAGTTTAACAAAACCGAATATGAAAATATAATAAATTCGTTCAATAGATGTTTGTGTCTCGGTAACACATATATAAATTATTTTTATATGATATAAATTACATATATAATCTATCTGTAATACAACTTTTTTTCATCTTTGTCCTTCCATAGACTTTATCATATCACATTTTCAATTTTAATGCCGCTTATCTATTCTGTTCAATTCCAAATCCATCCCTCACCCAGACCGCGACTCTTGGAAAAAAACATAGAAAAAAGGTGACTTTATTTCTCAAATCTCTTTTCTCAACTCCGAACGCCCCGAAAATCTAACCCTTTCACCCGAGTCATCGACAAGACTGCCTCTCCTCTACCGCTACGCGGTTCTCGGTGGCCAACGCCATCAACACCGTTGCCCGCTTAGACCTCTCTATTGCCACACCACCCTTAGAATCCCACTCACGCCCTCAGCCCATTTATTAGCCACTCCAACCTTTGTGATTAGGTATGTCTATATACCAATAGCTTTTTAAAACTTCAGTGCCAACATCTTGGTGAATGGCAACATTCTAAATTTGGGCTTGTGGTATACTGCATATATCATAGTGCCTTCATCTTCACATCCATGTTGCTCTTAATATCATGTCCATTTTTTTCCTGTTGTGAATTGGGAAGGTTCTATTTTTGATACCATTTATAGGTCAGGAAGATTAAAGTAGACCGAGGCCACTTAGTTACAGGGGCCGATGTTTTCGCATCCCCTTGATCAACATGGCAAGTGACAAGAGTTTTCTCAAGAAGGTATTTTCTAAATCATTTGCATATTTCCGTATTTTTTTCATTGTTTCACTACGTATTAGCTAAGGCTGAACTTTTGCTAAACTGAAGAAAAATACATGCTGTCGGTAAAACGATTCTTTTGCATTAGACAATTCCTTGCATATTAGTTCTTGGATCCTTCCACTTTGAACCCAAATGGTCAAAGTTAACCCGTACACAAGTTGGCACTAATCAGTATGGATTGGAAAAATCTCCCTATAAGGTCGAATGATAATTACGGCTTTGTCGTGAAACATGCTCACATGCTTACATATGTTTCTCGTGCACGTAGGGGTTTAGTGGGATTGTTAGTGAGCATTTATCTTTGTGGGTTGTGTCCACCTAAGGAGACGAGATCTACACGGTTAATTGGTATATGGCGTTACTGTTCTATGTTTTTGCTTTTTAGTTGGTTTTTTATGCCTACTTGCAGACAAGGTTCGTTCATTATTTATCAAAGCTAACCATGCAAAATCTACGATCCATGCGATTTTGTTATGCACCTAACCTTGTTCACACCCCTTTGTGATTCATATCCATTGCTTAGCATAATAATGGCTTCCATCTAACTAAATAGAAAATGCACACTCGTGTTGTTTTGCGCTATAATATTTGGGTTTATTTGTTTTCAGCAAAATTAGTACTTGGTGTGGAAGCTTTTTGTCGGCATGCTTGTTTCAATGTAAAATATAACCTAACTTGCAATTGTCATTGATCACTGGATGTATGGACTACATCGTTTAGTCCCATCTGTTCATGTTGTCTTAGTGGGTACAAATCTAGGCAAAGTAATCGACCCAGTTCATTATAGAACTTCCAAAATTATATATTTGACATGTTGAGAAATTCAGATTTTTTAAATTTTGATTCTCTAATATGCAAATCCTCGTTAAGAAAGGCCTACATGTTAGATAATCATGGAGCTATGATAATTACTTCAGCTCAACTAAGTTTTATCTTGACAGTATAAATTGCACAATGTTAGGATATTGAACACAATTGAGTTTTTTAGAACAACATATATATCATAACATATTCAATTTAAGACTATCGAACTACCGAACTTTGTTACTGAATCTGAAATTTGCACTTGTTCTCTTCTTCTGATTCTTCCGGATGGGAATTTTGATAAATATGCGGTGGCGGGCAGAGCCCTCTATATGACCGACGGCTTTTGACCATTTATTTTTAGATGTTTGTCTTAAATAAGGAATGTTGACAAACTATTGTCGAACTGAACTCGAACGTTCGTCATGCAAATGAACTCGAACATAACCTAACGAACCTATATCGAACCAAACTCGAACTCTCGATTTTTTTTATCGAATCGAACTCGAACATAGGTATGTTTGTTACACCGGTTCGATTAGCAACTCTAGTCCTAGTGAGTGTACTCATAATACTCCCACCAAGATGGAGCATTTCTGTGAAGTATGCTCATCTTATATAAGCATTGATACAAGGTCTATGGGGATGCAGTAAACATTTGATGAACGTGTACTATCTGCAATTTAATCCCTGAAATATCTCCATATTTGAGCATTCAAGAATAAAATCTCCATATTTTTTATGCTAATATGATGCAACATGATGTTACATGATTTTTTGTTAAGAAATCGAGTCTGATTTTTTTTATTATGTAAAAGGCTCATTATATAAGGCCTTGTTATCCTTTTTATTTTTTATTATATTTAAGGTAATTAGTTGCATGTTTGGTGGGATTTAGCCTATATATAAAGGCACCCCCGTATGAGAAAGCCAATGAATGATAAATTACTTTTATTCACCACTAATTCTCTCTCTCTCTCTCGTTTCCCCCTTCCCCTCCCGTTTCTTTTCTCCCCGGATCCTAGCTTCACCGCCCCCCCTCCCGACGCCGCCGCCCCTTCTTCCTCTCCCCACCTACGACCACGCCCCGTCCCCTCCCCTCAATCCTCCTCCTTTCGTTCCCGCACCCTCAACCTCACCTTCCTCTCCTCGTGCTTCACATTCTCATCTTCCCCCCTTCACCGACGTCCTGGCCCTTCCCCTCGCCGCGCCGCCCTCCTGTCATACACGCTGCCCCGCCTCCGCATCTACTTCTGCCGCCCTCCTCCAGTCTTACTCCGTCTAGGCCTCTCTGCTGCGCCGTGCTGCATGCAATCAGATCTAGGGCTACTCCCGTGACTTCCGTCCATTGTGGTTAGACCTTTTCCGAATACAATTTCTTTTTTTGTCAACTGTTGGGTGACCTGTTCTACCTTTGTTTGATTTGACGGAATTTCCCTACAGTATTAAAGGCATTGGAATAGATAATCCCATGAGTTGATAATTATTTCGGTTTGGCACCCTCCGTGGATAAGCATTGCACTTCTCATTCCGATTGCTATGTTTTTTTTTCTCACAGACTTAGTTACAGTCGATAGTCATTTAATTGCTGATTTCAGTTGAGCTTTATTTCATTCATTTAAATATCATCCCTTTTTTTGTTCTTTACAGTAACTTCCAGCCTTCCTGATCGTTTTTCCCAGTTCTGCTTGTTCCTGTTGTTTAGTTATGAGTGTTTTTTTTTAGTTTATTTCATCCTGTTCCAGGAGCATCTGCATTGCATGACATCTCCATTGTTTCATTGAATTAGTCATTTAGTTCAATAAACCATTTTTGGGGCTGAAACTTAGTCAAGAGCTCGAATACTGCAGGTAGGTTGCATCATTATACTAACTCGAAATTTTTGACTTGGATTGTACCGAATCGACAACTATAAATTAGATCTCTAACACCTGAATTAATTATTATATTTTGTTAGATTTTTAAATTAAATATTACAAACCATGTAATCCGCATATGCCACTGAGTAGTCCTCTGCATTTACGGTTAATCGTCTTCGACTGTTGCGTTGAATGAGTATCGTATACCATATTTCTGAGCCTTGAATTCCATTGCTTGATAAATCTAGGATGTATTGGAACATGCTAAATGAGATTGCAATGCTAATTGTCTCTGAGAGCTTGTTTCTGCATTTCAGAAGAACATCATAAGCTTCAGTTTTGAGGAATCTAAGAAAGCTATGGATGCAAAGATAGATCTTCGTCAAGCAAATTTAAATCCAGAAAGGCCTGGTCAGTATGCATCCATGTAACCTTCTTGTATGCATGCTTGCATGTGAATTTGTAATTTCTTTATCTTTTTTTCGAGAATTGTTCAATGCAGATTGCATTTCTTAAGTAAAAACACATGTAGACATTATATGGTAACCAGTTTTGCCAGATATTCATGTTCATTTATATGTTATAACCACAGTGGCCAAATGGAGAGGTTTCCCAGACCTAATGCACAAAATTGAATTAGTAGTCACAAACGTATAGGTTGCCTTAATGATGGAAGAATTATGCTACATGAGTAAGAAAGAAATGGTTCTTTCTTCTTTCCGAGCAGCAACATATTGACGAAATTAAGTGTTGGTGTGAAGTAATAGCTGATTTTCGATAAAGGAATATATTAGGATATAATACTTTTAGGGCATGTTTGATAACTAGGTTGGGTTGGAGTAACCTCCTGTGAATAGTAGCTGTGTGGATGGTTATGAGGGTTGGAGAGGGTTGGAACGAGGAATGTGATGTGATGTCACATTGGTTTGTGATGGAATCATAACCTAGAAATGCAAGGGAGTAAACCAGGTTACCCTGGGGTAACCTGGTAACCAAACCAGTTCTTAATTGCTTGTATTTGAAAGGGTAGAGAAATGCACATTTCATTTTCTGTGTGAACGGACTGAAGAAGGTGAAGTTGTTATCAAATGTGTATTATAGTGCAAGGCGGCTAAAATGTTGGCAAAAGAACACTGGATATTCATGAGATTAACATCTGGCAAAAATATGGCAGCAAGCTGTTTTTTTCTTTTTATCGTGTACTTTATATGATGTCTTACTGGTTTCTCATAGCTTTCATAGCTACTATCTTATATGTGATTACAGCCTGTGTACATCTTTTATTATTATACAACACCCCTTATTATGGACCCAACCTCTCATCATCAGTATTATTTTCATAAGATGGGTTCGGAATCCATGGTTACAAGTCTATTTCAGCCACATATATTTGGTGTTATTTGCTCAATAAACTCATTGGAGTGGGGGATGCGCTAGAGTGAGGAGGCTCAAGAAAGAGAGGGTGTTGGAGCTAGGAAGAGAGAACATTAGAGGGGTGGGGTGGGGGGGGGGTCAAGAGAGGAAGCATGTGGAGGAGCATCATAGTAAATAAGAGGAGAAGGAAAAAGATGTTGTCATGGAGGACACACCTTGTGAGTTTGGATCATGAGTGGAAGCATGATGACGACCATCAGAGGAGGGGGGGGGGGAGAAGGGGAAAGATGTCACCATTGAGGACACTATTGGCAGGTTTGGTTCATCTGCTACCACTATGCATGGCGGTAGAGAGGATTTGTGTGTGCAGGACGAAGGCATTAGCTCGTGACTTTCATGCAAGAAGGAAGCTCTATCGCTCCTTAAAGATGCCTCCAACTATTGTTGCAATTGTTGTGGTGATGTCGTTGTAGAAATGGACACATGGTGCAAATGTTCCATGGTGACATTATTTGCTTCCAATGCGGTGTTCCTGGTCATTACAAGTCATATTTTGTTACCCGTCGAGTATCATGTTGCTATCTTGTATGAGTTGGTGGGACTATATATAACCCTAGATTGTAATATCAGAGAAGAATACTATGTTGATTTGATCCCATTGAATCTCTTCCCCAGTGGATTAAGGCTGTCACCTAATAATTTTAAATTGCGTAAATTATCGTGCTCGTATTTGTGATGTTGTGCTTGTTTTATCTGACACGGTAATAGAGTAAGTCATTTCATGTGTATTTTTACCATGAGAAATGGGAACGAATGGGATATTTTTTAACGGGTAATGTTTCTATATTAGAGTTCAAACCCTAAAACCAAATCATATAAAAGAGGAAAATACAATAGTACTTAACATGCTTACTAGAAAAAGAAAGAACAAATATATACAATATGCTAATGGTCATATATAGAGAAACATAAGCGTTCCTTCCCTCAAGTTGGAGCATGTCCTTCGTTCGTACTCATTAGAGGTTAATTGTGAAATGCACTTCTTCAAAAGAGCTTTGATGAAGATATTTGCAAGGGTTGTAGCTCTGTAAAAATGTGGAGAGTGATGATATTTCCTTCATGTACTACATCCATGATGAAATGATAGTCTACCTCAATATACTTGTAGATTCATGAAAGATAAGATTAGTGAGAATATAAGTGCCTGACTAGTTGTCAGATAGGAACTACAGTTTTGATGTCCAATCCTAATTCACATAGAAATGTGACAAGCTAACTAATCTCGCAAGTAACTTGAGCTATAACTCTTTATTCCGCCTCTGCATTGGATCTCAAAAAACTGTTTGTTTCTTGCTGTGCAAAGTGTCTAGGTTTCCACCAACAAACACGGAAAGATCAATGGAGGAGCATCTGTGTCCTCAGGGGAAGGGAATCATTATAATCTGCATCTACATAAAATGTAATGTTGGTGTCATCATTAACATCACAGAACAATCCCTTGCATGGTGAATTCTTTTGGTCTCGATGATGAGAAGAACATCATGCCAATGACTATGCTTCGTCTTTTCTATATATTGACTAACTCTACTTACAACATAACAATAAGTCAGCCCTAGTGATACTAAGATATATGCGTTTGCTCACTAGTTTATTATATCGTGTAGTATCCTCAAACAAGGTGTCTGCCCAAAGTGCCATGTCTCTGAGACTTGACATGATGGAAGACAATTTACATCCAGGTAAACTTGCATATGCAAGAATGTCAAGGCAATACTTTCTTTGGAATAGATGTCGTCCTCAAGAGGTTTGAGTGTCCTCAATACCAAGGAAATATCATAGGTTACTTAGTGATGAGTAGTGAGTACCTTTTTTAGAAATGCTTTGGTCTCGAGAATCTATGTACCGTCACCTCCATTAATCACCATATTCGTCAACATATATGGTAAGGTTAATGGTTACATGGAGCGCGTTTCCGAATGAACATAGAGTAATCGGGCATAGTCCAGTAATATCTGATGGAGATGGTGAGTTTGTTGAATTAGACTTGTGGGGCTGCTTTAGACCATAGACAACCTTTTGCATGTGACGTGCATACTCTCTGTCATTGGTATAGCCCAATTATTGTGCCATATAGACCTCCTTTTCAAGATCTTCATAGAGGGCTTTCTTGACATGTAACTGGAAAATTAACCAGCTCTTATTAGCAGCAACATACATAATCATACGAAAACTTGCAAAGAAAGCTCTCGAGATGGAATGCGGCCATCTTATCGCGAGGGAGATGTTTGGTGCTTATAAAGGGCGTTCTTTCAACACTATGTTTTTTATGTCCTCTCGCCTTCTACATGTTGGTATTTGTCGATTGCTGGAGGCCATCATGCGCAGATTTTTTTTGGAGCAAATCGGGCACTGATGGTTCATGTGTTCCATCTACCAGATTGGGAAACAGTTACACAATCATTGGTCGGCAAGTGGATTGGGGATTTCACGTCTACAAACTAGAATGAGGCACTGCTTATGAAGTGGGTTAGTTGGATTTGGGGCAGGAGCGATAACCTGTCCTGTAGACTTGTTCGTCGTATCTATGGTCTTTTGGTGCATGATAACAGTACCACCATAGTTTTATCGACCGACCTTTTAGAGTGGAATCAGATCCATCTTGTTGAGGTTTTAGGAGTTCTTTCTCCCCGTTCTTGGCAATGATTGCTCCTTCGCTTTCTGGACAGATAATTGGAGTGGTATTGGTAAATTAGCATCACTTTTCCCCTGTCTCTTCATTGTTGCAACAGATCATGAGGCAAAGTGTTGAGACATTTATATTTCTAGCGGTGTTATTTTGTAATTGTCTTTTCTTTATGGCTATCTTTGTAATTTGTCCCTAGGGTTTTTCTCCTATATAAGAGAGCTCTAGGGCTACGTTGAATAAATAATTTCTATTTTCCCATTCCACATGGTATCAGAGCCTTCAGAGAATGGAAATGGTTGTGGTATGAGTCTACACCCACAACCATCTTCTTATATATTTGTGTAGAAGATCTTTGTCAAGTCTACAACCCCGATTTTGAGAGATTGTTGTCATCATGTCAGACAACAAAAGCAGATATCCCATCTGTAGGTGCCTTCGAAGGTCCAATACCTATTGTGAAGATGGACGAAACTAACTATGAACTGCGGGTTATGCAGTTCATGAGTTTAATGTAATGCAATGGCAAGAAGCATATTCTCACTCAGGTGGAGCCTGCTGACAAAACTAGGGTTAATGCTTCATGGAGGCAGATGACGCTTATGCACGAGTATGGCTGTCTGGAATAGTCCCATGAAGATAGCCAATGACATCTTGAGTCAGCTCACAACAAATGCTATGTGGGACATTCTCGCTGCTGTATATTCTCCAGTGAATAATGCATCAAAGATTTTGCAACTTCAACATGATATTTTCACTTCCAAGCAAATGACCACCCTCTACATACTCTTTACACTTCTTTAAGGGGCATGCTTGAGAAACTACATGGTTTACATTCACTTGACAACTACTCCTGAGCAACTTAAGGCATACAGGGATTCTGTGATGACTGGAGTTTTTCTAGCTGCACCGGATCCAGAATATGATGCAGCAAAAGCGCAGATCCTCACTGATGCTACTATTCCTCCAATGGAGGAGGCATATCGTCGACTGAGCAAACTCTCCATATCTTCTAGTGGTCAGTCTGGATCACAGACTTCTTCAACCATGGCAGCATCTCGTGCCTCGTGGTAGGGGGAGCTCGACACAGTTTCACGACAGAGGAGGCCGTGGAAGAGGAGGGAGCAATAGAACTGCCCGTCAGCCTTGCACTTATTGTCACATGCCATGTCATTCAGAGGAAACATGCTATTCTAAGCATGGGTTCCCTGCTTTAGCATGTATGACAGAACAGATCCAGCTGAGTAGCAGCTCTCATGTCGCATTCGAGCAGAGATTTGACGAGCTAGTTGCACGATTCAGGGAGATCATGCCCTCCCAAAGGTCAACTAGTTCCCAATCTGGATCATCAGAGGTACTAGCCTCTGGCCCTCAGCCACTACATCCACCTCACGTACATCATATGCTTATAGTTGCTGTTACAGGGCAGATTTATCAGAATGGATAATGGATTCAGAGCATCTCATCATCTCTGTGGTGATAGAGGTCAATTTAGTACCTATAGCCTGACTAAGTCTGGCAAGTTTGTGGTGATTGCTGATGGGACACACTCTCCTATCACCGGTCAGGGGGAGGTGCAGTTAACACCTGAAATGCGTCTACAGAGTGTTCTTTATGCACATGAATTCTCCATGAATTTATTATCTATCAGTCAAATCACCAAGGATTTACATTGTCATGTCATTTTTGACTCCTCTGCTCTTGTGTTTCAGGATATTCTGACGGACGGAGTGATTGGTATTGGCCGTAAGCAATGAGGCCTATACTGACTGGTGCAGTCTCCATATGTTGTTGTCTCTTCTCTTCGCACTGGTCTGTTTCTCCATATACATGGTACCTCCGTTTTGGTCATCTTCCTCTGCAGAAGCTGCGCCATGTTCTTCCTCAGATCTCCCCTCGTTCTACTTTACAGTGTGAAGCGTGCCAGCTTGGGAAGCATCATAGGTCAACATTCCAAAGTCGTCAGGGTCAAAGCAGTTATGGTCTTTTTGAGTTGATTCATTTGGACATTTGGGGTCCCAACCGTGTTCCTGATCTTCAGGGACATTGTTTCTATCTTGTTGCGGTCGATGAATATTCTAGATTGTCATGGGTCTTTTTGCTTAAGAACAAGTCTGATGCAAGTCCTATTATTCAGTCTTTTATTAATGAAATAAAGAATGTCTTTTCTGCAAATGTCAAGTATATACGTTCTGATAATGCACTTGAATTCTGTAGTACCCACCTAACTTATTTCCTTAGATCATATGGTATTGTGCATCAGACATCATGTGCTTATACTTCCCAACAGAATGAGGTGGTGGAGAGGAATCATCGCCATCTCTTGGATATTACTAGAACTCTTTTAATTCAAAGTTGTGCTCTTCATTCATACTGGGGAGATGCTGTTCTCACCGCATGTTATTTGGTGAATCATATGTCTTTATCGATTCTAGGAGAAAAGATTCCTTTCTCAATTGCATTTCCAGAGAAAGATCTTTTTTCTCTTACACTTCGTGTTTTTGGTTGCGTTGCATTTGTCCATCAGATGTCTCCAGGACTTGACAAGCTCTCTCCTAGAGCAGTCAAGTGCGTGTTTGTTGGGTATTACAAGACCCAAAAGGGGTATCGTTGTTTTGATCCTACTAGGAGACAGTACTATGTGAGTGCTGATGCCACCTTCTTTGAATCTATCACGTATTTCTCTCCTACAGGTGAGAAGCTCAGCTCTTCAAAAAATGGGGAAGAGGTATTTATGCCACCACCTCCTATCTCTGTTGATTCGCCACCACCTCCACCACCACCTCCACCTCCTGTCGAATCCTCTTTTTTTCCTCAAGTTTATCAACGCCGACCTCGTGTTCATGAGCCTCTGCCATCATCCAACACACCCAAGGTATGTTTTGAGCATTTGAGTTCTATAAATGGCACTGGTGATTTGAGTTTACAGGATAATCTGGATGATCATTTGTCAGAAGACACATCTGATATGGATGTGCCTATTGCTCTATGAAAGAAGAGACATACGTGTACGATGCATCCTCTCTCCTCTTATGTCTCTCTAGCACGACTATCTAGGGACTTCCATAAATTTGTAACGGCCTTATCATCAATATAGATACCTCGCTCTTATCAGGAAGCATTGCAGAGTGGACCTTGGCGCCTTGCTTTAGAAGAGGAGATGGCGGCCTTACGGTCTCGTGGAACCTGAAGTGTCGTCCCTGCTCCTTCAGGTGCTTCGATTGTTGGAAGTAAATGGATGTTTACTATTAAACACCATGAAGATGGTTTTGTGGACAAGTAGAAGACCCGGTTGGTTGCTCGTGGGTTCACTCAGACTTATGGGCTGGATTACCATGGCACTTTCTCTCCTGTTGTGCGTCATTCTACACCACACATCCTTGTTGTTGTTGCTGTGGTAAAGGACTGTCCCCTTTTTCAATCAGATGTCAAGAATGCCTTTTTATTGGCGATTTGCATGAAGAGGTGTATATGCAGCAACCACCAGGGTTTGCTGCTGAGGGGGAGTCTAGTATGGTGTATAGACTTCATAAGGCCATATATGGTCTTAAGCAGAGCCCGAGGGCTTGGTTTCAAAAGCTTTCAGAGTTGATTGAGCTACAGGGTTTTGTCAGATCTACTGCAGATCACTCCCTTTTCGTTAGAAGGACCCAGAAGGGTATGATTGTTGTTCTAGTGTATGCGGGTGGGGTTATTTGATTTTGGATTAAATAAAAAAAGTTCTATCAGAAAAGAGGCCGAGTATGCGGCCGCATAGGGGGTATACTCGACTGTATGTGGGTCAACCCGCATACATGACCGTTTCATCATACTCAAAGCGGCAAGGCTACCGAGTACGAGTATGCGGCCGAGTATGCGGCTTACTCGGCCGTTTTTCTGAACACTGGATATGTGTACTTCTCATGTTGCCTCACGAAATCAAATTGCTGACATGTTCACCAAGGCCCTTGCAAAAGGACTTTTGCATCGTTGCTGTTCCAAGCTGGGCATTATAGATATCCATGCTCCAGCTTGAGGGGGAGTGTTGAGATATTTATATTTCTAGCGATGTTATTTTGTAATTGTCTTTTCTTTACGGCTATCTATGTAATTTGTCCCTAGGGCTTTTCTCCTATATAAGAGAGCTCTAGGACTACATTGAATATAGAATTTCTATTTTCCCCATTCTGCACAAAGGTCAAAGCTGTGAAACATGCTTGTAGATCGCTAGATAGACTCTCCCCTCCAGTAGAAAACACTCTGATTCGTGATTGCAACTTTATATGGGGCCTAAAGCTTCCAAGTAGAATCAGTATTTTCTTGTGGTTGTTGAGATGAAAACACATCATGATTAGGGACCGTTGTGCAAGACTCTTTATAGGCGTTTGAAATTTATGCCCCATTCGTGATGGGGAGATTGAGATGGTAGAGCACCTCGTTTTAGTTGCAATATTTCATCCTGCTTTTGGCCTAAACTGAATTTAGATTGGGTGAATTTGCACAACTCGGATACTTTTTGGGACTCTTTTTTTGGCAAGACATAGATCCATACACGATCTCATCTTCCCGGTAGCAGTCATTTGAGCTTTGTGACCAGCTAGGGATTGTGTGGTTTTTGGCTTTCATCGTTTTTATGTAGAAAATATAATTTCTTACGCCAAGATTCTCCTCGAGTAATGTCTCTTGTAAGTTTTTCTATATCCTTCTTTTATATATTTGAGGCGGACATCATAGCGTGTTTCCCCCTCTTTTGGCTCAAAATAAAGTAAAATAAATAGTATCCACTAGAAGAAAAAGTCTTAAAATAGTCCAAGTCATAATTTTGAGCGAAGTCTTTTATCACTAATCAAGCCTTTTTTTTGTCTAGTGATCCATCTGGAGCTATAGAAGGCCGTATCGGTGATATATCACCGATGTATCAGTTTCGACAAGGGGTTTCGATATCACCAAATATATCCTTTTATAGGGATATTGACAATATCACCATATCGGTTAAAAATGACGGGATTCAGTATAAAAAATCCCGGATATTGATCGATATCGCTGATATTTCGCTGATATCTCTATATATCAATGCTATTATTCATGCAAGATCGATTCCACTACTTATCTAGCTACACCCAATACTAAAACATATATCTAGATACACCTAGTATTAAAACACACAATGGTTTTTATATATTTTGTTTCGGTCGGGGGCATTGCTCCCGCACCCCCGTCGGGGGGGGGGGGGCATCCTGGGCCCCTAGCCCCCCAGGCTCGTTGATTGAGCAACAAAACCCCTGTACTGGTAAGGTATGGTGCAACAGGAGGGTGCATACAATGGTTCTTCAACTCAAGGCCTTAAATGTCGGTTTCGGTCACCATTTCGGTACCGACCAAAATAGAATTTCGATGGAATTTCGGTGGAATTTCGACCGAAATTTCGATCATTTCGATCATTTTTTGTACTAGGACCCCCATATTTCGGTCATTTCGGTCGAATTTCGATTTCGACTGGATATCGATATTCGGCAGAAATTCGACCGAATTTCGCTGAAATTTGAGGCCATGCTTCAACTTGGTGTATATTTGCAAGTTATTTCATGTTGTTAGAACTTGAATGAAATCCATTTCCAATATTTATAAGTCAATTCTTCAAAAAAATCCATAAATCAGGAATTAACATTAATATTGATATGTTCTAATGATCGATATATGCGATATAAGCTTTGTAGATTATCGATATGTGTGATCTAAGAGTATATTTGTAAGTTATTTAATGATCTAAGAACTTGGATAAACTCCATTTTCAATATATATAGGTCAACAAGTAACAGTACCAACGATATGTTCGATATGACCGATATGTGCAATATTAGGACCATAGTCTTCAGAAATGATCTATCGATATGACCGATATGTGCAATATTAGGACCATAGTCTTCACAAATGATCTATATGTGTCTTCTAAGTGTATATTTGTAAATTATTTAATGTTATAAGAACTTGAATGGAATCCATTTCCAATATTTATAAGCCAGGAACAAATATTAACAACGATATGTTCGATATGACCGATACGTGCTATATATGCGCTATAAATGACCGATATATGTGGCATAAATGTGTATTTGTAGGTTATTTGTTGTTTTAATATCTTGGATGATCTTAATTTCTGAAAAACTAACAAAAATGGCTTTTTCGAGCCATTTCCGACATTTCTTCCGATATCGTCAATATATCAGTGATATATCCCGATATATCCATTTTCGGGTGGATCGAAATGATATCGATATCGATACGGCCTTCCTTGTCTGGAGCATGTTTGGTTGTGAAGAACCATCTGCAAGATATATGAGCAAAACCTGCATGGCATGCCACGGAATCCCAAGTACCCATTGAGACAAAGCATCCATCTCCTCATTCGCAGCATGCTTCTATCTTAGGTTCTGAGAGCCATATAATGATTATGTGGAAGAGGTCTTGCCAGAATAACATATGCAAATATCAAGTTACAGTTAGGCAATCTATCGGTAAGGTGCATAAGACATTTTCTTTTGGACTTCTTTAGAGCGATGTGAAGTTCTATAGAGAAGGGACCATCTGAGTCTGCTATCCATTTAAAGGAGGCTCATCATCCTGCAATGTATGATCAGGTATAGGGATAGACTTCATGCGGTGCCTCCTGTGGTATACTTGGAGTAGGGGAGGGGATCACCTAAGGAGTATCATTAAGAAACTTAGAAAAACGATAACATGTTCAAAAAAGGGATATCAATGGAAATATAATAGCAGCATTGAATGGGGTCATAACACATGTATCCCTTCCAAGTCCTTGAATTCCTAAAAAAAACACAGTTTGATGTTGACATGTTCCATGGGGAATGATAACCAAGATGTTGATGATCCGAGAGGGAGGTATGGTGACACGAAATTTCATAGTGGGGGGTTACTAGAGCCTCATGACTTAGGAATCTCGCCCTTGGAGGGTTTGGGGGATTACAACATTTGTGCATGAGAATTGTCCGAGGTAGACTTTTGATTTAGTATATCTGGGGTGGGCACCTTAACATGTTTTCCTCTTTTTCGGTCTCAAAAAATTGTCTAAGGTAGAGAAGGATGTGCATCGGGTCGGGCACCTTCAGGCCGAAGGTGACCTAACCCAAAGGGCATTTAATTTAATGTGCAACAACTCACGATTTTTAGTTTGAGCCAACTTAATTAACATGAGTTAAAGTTTTTGGGTTGTCCAATTTAATATTTTTCTGGATGATGTTATTTTAAGGTACATATGCTAGTGATGGGATAACAAGAACGGATAGAAAAAAATGGTGAAGCCTTCTCCCACTTTAAGTAAGGTTGACTACACTGATTCTTGCTTAAATTCATGTTGATAGATTTGACTAATTTTTACGCTGGCTGTCGGCTATTTATCGCAGTCATCACAAGGAGGGATTTGAATTTTGGCCTTTGGGTGATAGCCCCATTGCACTACCAATGGACCTTCGAAGTCAATACATTGGAATGAGAACAAATACATATCGCAAGTATTTTTGGGTGCATGAAGCAACGATCTAAAGATGATGATTCATATATAAAAAATATATTATGCGAGAGGCACATATGCTAGTGATGGGATAATGAGAACAAATAGAAAAAATGGTGAAGCCTTCTCCCACTTTAAGTAAGGTTGTCTACACAGATTCTTGCTCAAATTCATGTTGATAGATTTGATTAATTTTTACACTGGCTGTCCTCTATATAACGCAACCCTCACAAGGAGGGATTTTAAGGTACATATGCTAGTGACGGGATAATGAGAACGACTAGAAAACAATGGTGAAGCCTTCTCCCACTTTATGTATGGTTGACTATACAAGCTCTTGCTCAAATTCATGTTGATAGATTTGACTATTTTTTACATTGGCTATCGACTATCTAATGCAACCCTCACAAGGAGGGATTTGAATTTTTATTTTTTAGGTGGTACGCACGTTGCACTACCAACGAACCATTGAAGTCAATACATTGAAATGAGAACAAATAGATATCACAAGTATTTTAGGTATATGAAGCAACGATTTAATGCTGATAGATGACCGGGCTCTGCCCTAGACCCCACCCTCCATGCTCGTTGACCGGGCAGCGAGACCCCCGTCTCGTTGGGGTATGGTACGACAGGAGGGGTGCATACACAATTCTTCAACAATGGTCAGATGGTTAGGATTCAAGGCATATCAACAATTCGACATATATTTAATCATACTTTTTATTACAATAATATTTCAAAGATTTGTTTGAAATGGATAGGATTCATGGTTTCTCTCGCGATCATATATTATAAGTTAGATACAGAACATAAATTTCTTCGACGTATATTTAATCATACTTTTAATTACAATTATATTTCAAATAGATATGTATAGCTTAATTCTTTCACAACATTTGTTGACGACGAATTCCTTTTTTGATTGGATGAAAATGTGTAGAAAAGGATATGCTGTTCTGTCATATATTTTGGGGTTCTTATCTCTATTATTTCATCTTATCTTATAGTGTTAACTTTTAAGTATTAAATGTTGGGCATAGAACATATAATTATATTGCCATATATATAATTATAGTTTTATGCATAGTTTTCTATATAAATTGAGGCTTACTCCTCGGCCGCCTCGAGGCTACGCCTCACCTTGATTCCAAGGAAAACGCCTCGTTCCGCCTTTAGTTTTTTCAAACCTTGCCTCCTACTTCTAGTGAAGATCCTCATTGAAGGAAGGAAGCATCTTGAAGGGAGCCATGAGCTCCAATGCCACCCGCTTCATCGCCAGATCCACTCCCTAGTGAACTGAGTAGAAATATGCCACCTTTTCCTAAAATCTCTCCTCCGGCAACAAGAATCATTCAAAACAAAAACACGAGCTAGTACAGCTATGCTCTATAAAGTCTCATATGGATAGGGATATTGTATCCAATCTTCCATCATATCCGTTTTGCACAGGTTTTGGCATTTGTATAGGATACATTTTAAAATGGATACTAATACCGATGTCGCTTTGATACTTGCAAACAATAGTATCAGTAGCTGTATATCCATTTTCGTATATAAATATAAGTGTAGATTTATTTTTAACCATATATAACATAATGGGTTTTTATCAGTTGTGTCCTCCGAGGTATTCCAATATCAGTTATGCCCCTCTCTTTTTGGGAATATCAGTTGTGGCCCCGACTTCTTGGCGTTCTATCACTTGTGCCCCTCTGTTAGTTTAACCGTCACTGAGTTGACCTAACCATGATTTTTGAAATCATAGTAAGAGGGATATAATTGTCCAGGCTTCTTTTTCACCATCTTCTTCCTCCATTTGTTCTTCTTCCTTTCTCTTCATAATTCCCCTCTCTTAATTACACCATCATGCGTCCATCAAATCATTAATTTTTTGCATTTTCACGGATATATTGCTCATTGCGGATTAAATAGTGAATTCTATTACATTTTTCGATGAACTTTCATGAATCAATTAATCAAAATTTTATCTTAAATAAACAAATGTTGAATGGTTCATGTCTCAACCCGCAGCCTCCTCCTCCTCCCCTCTCCTTGCTCATCCGCCCCTTCCTCCTCTGCCCCTTGCTCCTCATCGTGTGTGTTGCCGGCGAAGACTTGAAGGAGCACATACGATCCTCGCATCACGCGTACTCCTCGTTATGCAGCTCATCTACTACACCTACACCGCAGGCGAGTGCAAGATGCATGTGCTGGACTTCCATGGAGAGGGAGGTGCAAGGGAAGAGCTCGAGGTGGAAGGGAACGTGTGGGGCCGATGGGAGGTGCAGGGACGGAGGGGAGGTACGGGTGGAGGAGCTCGTGGCGGAGAGGGAGGTGAGGTGCAGGGGCGGAGGGAGGAGCTGGGGACGGAGGGTAGGTGCCAGGGCAGAGAGGGAGGCGCGAGGGGAGGCGTGGGTATGGTGGGAGTAGATGGGGGAGAAGAGGGAGGTGCAGGAGCAGAGGAGAAGTGTGAGGGTGGGAGGAGGAGCTCCATGCAGAGGGGGATGTGCGGGGGCGGCGAGAGTAGCTGGGGCGAAGAGGGAGGTGCGGGGGCGGATGGGAGGTGTGAGGGCGGGAGGAGGAGCTCCGGGAGAAGGGGAATGTGCGAGGGCGACAGGAGTAGCTGGGGGCGAAGAGGGAGGTGCGGGGGCAAAGGGGAGGTGTGAGGGCAGGAGGAGGAGCTCCGGGCGGAGGGGGAGGTGCGGAGGCAGAGGGAGAAGGTTCTGGGGGAGCAGGAGGTTGGGGAGGGTGAAGAGAAGGGGGATGAAGATAATGGACTTTTTATCCTATATTTTTAAGATTAATTCCTGATGTGTCCCCAAAGTTAACATCGATTTGCATTGGGGATGGAGGACAACTAACGCGATGAGCACAAGTGATAGAATGACAAGAAGTCAGGGACACAATTGATATTCCCAAAAAGGGAGGGGCATAACTGATATTGGAATATCTCGAAGGGATACAACTGATAAAAACCCTAACATAATTGTATATCTTCTTTCACCACATTTCGTCTAATTATTATGATATAAGCACATATAGTATATTTATATCATGTGTATTCCATTCAATACATATATATATAAGGTAGTATGTAGAGTATTTTTTATTCGCATGTGATCAGTATCCATTTTACATCCATATTCATTTTTTACAGTTATGGTAACATAGTTTTCATATCCATCAATATCAATATCTGCATTCGTATTCTTATTATAAAATGAATAAGGATATGGTAATAACTATACATGTATCCATCCATTTGTATCCCTCCAGCACAAGAGCGTATGATCCAAACACAACTTAGGCAAAGATCAAACCAATGCCAGCAGAAACAACTCCAAAAGCTCGGCTAAGATGAGAAAACGATTAATATGGTACCTAGAGGAAGAATTCCAAGGTTCAGAAAGTTAGTATGTGGTATTCATTCGGTCAGGCGGTTTGAAGATAATAAGTGGGCATGAAGAAGTATATGCAGAAGTATACGTGGATTATGTGATTTCTATTATTTGAATATAAAAATAATTAAAAATATAATAATAAATTCAAATATTAAATATTTATGTTTCAGAAATTATAACATGAAAGAAATATGAAGTGAAGACTTTTTTATATAATGTAATTTCAACCAAAGCATTTCCAAAAGTCATCCCTTTAAAAGAGAAGATCAAAATATTTAAGAACGTTAACTCAAACAAAGGTTCAATATGAACATTGGACATAACAATAAATATTTCAAAAATAACAGAAAATTGGATATAAGCAATAAACATTGGATATGAACAATAATTCAGAACATTTGATATGAATAATAAATAATTCAAAAAATTGGATATAAGAAATAGACATTGAATATATATGAACATTTGATATGAACAATGGATTCCAACATTCCTGTATTCCAGACTTTCTAGTATTCCATATTATAAACATTGGATATCATCATTGGATTCCAGTATTTAGTTTTGTTGCAAGTCTACAAAACTAGAAAAATTGTGCCAAAATAAAAAACTCAAAGATCTGAATTATTTTGCCAAATAATTAAGATCCAGTATTTAGGGCTAAATGTAGCAATAAGTGAAGGGTCCCTTCGTTTCCTGTATTCAGGGCTAAATAATTTCAGCATCCAGCATTCCAGTATCATATATCACAATCCGTAGCTTATCACAATCCCCAATTTTCTTTCATTTTTTCGAAATTTGTTTGCCCTTGATGATTTCATCCAAAAACTCCATGTTTAACCAAGAATTAACTAAAACAAGCATAAGTGTGATGTCTCTCTTCTGAGATGTAAATGTATTCCTGGAATTTAGCACTACTCATTCATAGCATAAAAACCATTCCTAAACTTAGCACCAACACATTCATAGCATTCACATTAGAATCAACACCAACAACATAAACACATGCACTCTACAAGTAAAAGATGTAGAAATGGATAATGCACCTTGGTGGAGGGCAGTTGCATGTTTCAGAGGGAGGTGGAGCAGCAGCAGGTGACATAGCAGCTCATGCATAGGAGCAGATCGGAGGGGGTTGAAGACTTGAAGGAGCAGATCCGAGGGGCGACAGTTGCTGCAAGACGGAGCCCCGGAGGGGGTTCTGCTGCAAGGTGGAGCCCTAGAGCACCGGATGGGATCCATATCGGGAACTAGGGCTCAGGAGTGGAGTCGAGGGTGTGAGGGAGGGAGATTTTGTTGTGAGCGTGCAAGGGCAGGTATTAATATGGTATCGAGTGGGTATCAATCGGTTTCTGTTGTGAGGGTGCGAGGTTGCAATGTCTATTACATATGCAAATTACTCGGACCAAGTATGTACGCATAGTGCATATGCGGTGCACTTAATGGTCCGAGTACACATATGTGGCCGCATATGCAGCCGCTTAGTTGATTCTCTTCACATTGAAGAGTTCATCCATGTATATCTATAGTTTGTGGCATTTATATTCTCCAAGGACATCTCAGTAACCAGGATAGCAAATTCGTCAGAATCAAGCTGGCAATCAATCTTAGAAAACCATCATCAAACAACAAAGCTACCCTTCACAATCCACAGGCAAATATTTGCGCCCGGTCATCGAACATGGGGGGGGGGGGTTCTAGGGGGGAGCATGTGCGCCCTCTTGTAGGGGTGTGGGGGGGTAGCGCCCCCGGTGAAAAATTTCAAGAGCAGTTCTATTTATATTCGAGTATGTGAATCCTTCTATTTTGAGCACGAAAGAAACATCAGATTTAGGCATAATTAATAGTTAGACGTAATTAATAGTAAATATGATGCAGTTTGCTGAAATACTTAGACATAATTAATAATAAATATGAAGTTATGGGCACGAAAGAAACATCAGATTTAGGCATTTAACTTGTATAATCATTATTCTCAACAAACATATATTTATAAGCTTCTCAAATCACCAAGTAAACCATTAATATCATAAAAAATACTTAAAAAAACAAAAACGCCTTGGAAAATGCCTCGACTGCATCGAGGCGGAACGCCTCGAGGATACGCCTCAACCACCTGAGGCGTACACCTCACTAAACAGGGTCGAGGCGCATGCCTCACTGGACAGGGCTGGGGCACACGCCTCGAGGCTAAAAGGCACCGCCTTGCCTCGAGGCGTACGCCTCGACCACCTTGAGGCACGTTTTTTAATACCATGGCAGCAGGAGGGGATGGGTTTGGCTAAAGTGGAGGTTGTCCGGCTTGATAATTTGGAGAATGAGCACGAGTAGTGTCATATGGAGGATAAGCAAATGTGAGCTAGGAGCGTACAAATAAAAATCATTATGGAGGAAGATAAAAATAGTCGGGTAGAGTAGAGGCGGATGTTTTGACGGGGAGGGTTGAGGGAGGGCAACATGAATACTTGATTCTTTCATGCGATGGTTGGGGAGGGGCAAAAGGAATATCTTTTATTCTCCCTTCGAGGGGGGTGATTTTTTGGGAAATGAGGTTGGGACTATGGTGGTTAGGCTTGCAAAAAATCAATCGACTCGGTTAACTAGTTGAATTGAGGGGATCCTCAAATTGGATAAGCCTAGTCGACCTATCGATGTCACTGCTCTTGATTGACTCAGTTTACCAGTCAACTTTTTTTTAACAGTTATTTATGTTTTTTTAAAGTAAACTAAAATTAAGATGCAAAATGTTTGATTAAAATTTAGTTTTTTTATTTTTATTTCATTGTAGTCATATTATTGATATATATATATATAAATATTTTTTTATATTTTAAATATATAAAAGACTAAACCGGCTAATTTGATCAGCGACACCAATTAATGCTTTATCTAGGCCCTTTTGACTTAATACAAAATATTGAATTTTGCACGCTTGATGGTTGTGTAGCACTTTTAACCCATTGAGAGGTGTGTTTGCATGGGTGGCATGTGCTAGTTGTGACAAGGTGCGAGCAGGTTCTCTTAGGAGCAGGATGATGGCTTGGTTCGTGATTTTAGGCCCCTTAAGGTCCATGTGCAATTTTTGATTTGAACATGGATGACTCCTTTAAGACTAGAATGCTTTGTGGTTTCCTTCTTCAGAGAGTTTTGGGATGTGATAGATGAGGATGTCATGGGCTTTGCTTGGTGAATTTTGACACGGGATCAGAGATTTAAGAAGCTGAATTATTCCCTTACTTTTTATTGCCCACGAGAGATACAAACCCTGGAGGTTAATAACTTTTGGCCAATTGAGTTTTTTGTTGTTATTTACTCTATTTTGGCAAGGTTTCCAAGTAATTGACTTTGATTGGTATTGTGATCCATCACTTCCTTGGTTCAATTTGCTTTTATTCCCGCTTACCAGATGGATGGTGTGGATATGGCAACTGCAATAGTTGTTGGTTGGAAGATGCATAAGATCAAGGTGATTCATTGGAAGGTCTATTTCCCAAGGAGATTCCTTTGAATTTCTCTCTATTTTTCTGGGATCGAAGAAGCTTGGTTTGCATGGATAAAGATATGCAATACATTGTTATGATGCCGTACTCGATGCTTTGAACTGTCTATCAAAAGCATTTTTTCCAACTGCATATTATATTACATATATTTATTTAAATTACATTACCTTATATTATTTACATATATTACATTTATATGTATATAATGTACATTATGTATATGCAATATGTTTATAATTTATATGTGTGTGTATATATATTTGAGTTCAAAAGAGGGGGGAAACACACTATGGTGTCCGGCCCGAAATTTATGTATATATACTGTATGTATATTATGCATCTTCTGTTTTAAGTATATTACATATATTGAAGCATAATATGTATATGGGAGCTGGGGGCCTACACCCGGGGGTGTAGGTAACTACCTACACTGCTTTTTTTCATGATTTTTGGATTTTTTGAAGGAAACCTTAGGGTGATTTGCTTAATATATCGAGAGGAGGAATATGTGTTTCAAACTTTCAAGTTTCATGCAAAACAAACATTTCTAACACGTTCATGTACTAGGGGTCAATTTCAACAATTCTAACACCGTTAAAATTTGACAGTCTTGATAGAGATGACATGAGCCCCAAATTAAGTTGAATTTTGAATGACACCATGGTGATATATAGTGATCTAATTCTCCCAAGATTTCATTTTAAAAAAATACAAATAATGAAGAAACGAGCCGGGTGTGGGTAGTTACCTATACCCTTGGGTGGATGATACCTTTTTCCTATGTATATATACTATACATATATTTAAATGTATTATGTATGTACCTAAATATAGTTACAAGGTACGATTTTAAGAGTAAAAGACGGGCATCACAACTAGTAGCTCTCCTCATTCCACACAAGAAAGAATTGAACATGACTCCAGATTTACCAATTAAAAATATATACAAGCATCTTATAGGAGGGCATAGCTACATGATAATGTGTTTATCAACACTTCGTTTGTCGATCGGGTCATATGCGGATGTCGATTTGCATGTGAGGTGGATAATCATTCTTTCCTTTTCTCTGATTGATCTTTCCGCTTCCGCCAACTTCTCGTCCTTATAATCTAATGTGAACTCGAATATGTGAAGTAAATCAATCAAGAATATTTTCTCTGTGGTCAAAGACTGGATAGTGGGAGGGAGCGATGTTGCCTTCACCCTATACTCGCATGATACCTGAAATATAGGTAAACATATTAGAAGCAGTTCGAAGTAAAAAGATTAGAGAAATATGAACTAGCATTAGGAACAATCGTTTACTTCGCTTGGGCATGTGTACCACATGCGTTCTTCAACATTCTCTAACCCGTGGGACTTGTGAAACATCAACAATGCATCCTTATTACAGTTACAAATGGGATCGTGGCTGAATGGCAGATCAGACCGTAACATTATCATCCTCACTGCCACATGTTCTGGTGTGAGGAAAATAAGACGTGATTGCATATTGTGATAACTTGTTGAAACGAGCAAGATGAAGAAAAAATAAGTAAATATATAGCAACTATTTGACATAAAACATGTTCATGACGTAAGAATGTAAAAAAGTGAAATTGTTCCTGTGATTTCCAAACAATGATCGCATTGACATATCGAACATACACATGTCTACATACACCTATTACATATCATCTCTCCTGATGGACACACCTCATCCTATCTTTGTACATTGCATGTGCCACATTGTCATGCTTTTGCTCATCGCCTTGCATCTCGTTACGCGTCACCCTAACCTTAACGCCAAGTCCGGCTTCTAGCTCTGGAGGTTCTGGAATCAAATACATTTTGACATGATCGAGCCACATGTCGGAACTGTATAACTTTATGAAATTATGAATGATTGCAGTGGCCTTCACCACACTTCTTTGCGCCTCAAAGGTGTAGGTGGGCATGCATGTTAGACACTTGAACCTCCTCTTTCATACTCCGAAGGTCCTCTTTACGCCGATGCACAGTTGTGAGTGTCTGCGATTTGACAAGTGTTTGTGAGATATGTAGCACTCGGACTTGTCCAATACCCACCACTTTGGTAGACGATATGTAATGCTTCGATATGACGTGATGAATGAGTCGATATTCGTGTAACCACAATCAACCAGATATCTGTATCCCCCTAGCATGACGAAATCGCCCATGTCGATCGCATCTCTGTGCACAGACATATCAGATCCCTCCCAACCTGCCATAATATATGTGAACCAAAAATTGAATGATGCCACTGCCACGACATTCTGCGATATGCGCTGCTTCCTGTTCCGGTAGGCAGCTTCTAGACCAGTCAGAACGATTACCTTAATGTGTCTCGTCGATAGCATCAGTGACACCCTACAACACTGATCATTAGACATGGAAAAGGTTGTAACCAAGACATATATATTTCAACAGTCCAAACTTGGAGGTAAGGGGCATGTTGACGGTTCTCTCTTGTGACGTGTTTCTGTGCTAGGAATGCGAATTAGCAGATTCTTCAGTTGTAGAACTTTTTGTAGGACCCTGTGGATGTGAGAGGAAATAGAGGCACCAGAGTGTTGGAACCATTCTTGGATCTCACGGTTCGATTGTCCATGGCAAAAGCAAAAAGGAAAACGTGAACTTGCTCTATGGTATCCATGTTGTGTGTGTTAGATAATTTCGTACGTTGCTCAAGCAATTCCACAAATTTTAACAAAGTCATAGGCTCCATTCGGAAGTAGCTACACGATTATTTCGCATGACCTGCCATCATATCTTCAATCCACATTCGTCTTGACTATGGCCTTGTATTCAGAGGAACTGAGACACACGGAGATTCCTTTTCACAAAGGACATCGACGAATAGGTATAATGCCATCACATAGGACAACTCGGTTGCCTTCGATAGAATCTCTTTGAACGGATTGTATAGTTGATCATCCATCTACATCAATGAAAATGCGTAAAGTGTACATGTCAAATATGTTAATGTATAACCTTGCGTTCAAACTAAAATTCCAAACAATGCCAATCCATGTCAATCCTACTCACCAACCCACCATTTTGTCAAAACAAGATGTGTCCAAACCAACCCATGTTAACATTTCTTACCCACATCACGCAAATGAAGGTTATGGAAAATGGTACATGAAACCTGCATTGAATATATATATATATATATCACATATATACTGTAGATATGTAAGGCCCCAAGCATATGGCATGTAAGGTGCAAGAACAAAGACTTCATGGCACACTACAAATTAAATTGTTCATTGAAGTAAAGTCCATGTAATAGTCTACTGACATGAGAGAATGTCCACGATTGGAATGAAAAAGCTTATACAAATTAAATTGTTCATCGAAATAAAGTAGAGAGAGCTAATGAGGGGATGCTCGTAGATGGCTCCATGGTGGCGAAAGGGATGATTTACGACTACCCAAGCATACGATATACTTAGGCTTGTAAGTACTCCGGATCATACTTGACCGACTGAAACAACTCTTTCCTAGCAACGTGTCAACGCATCTGCAACTCTGCCATATACTCCAGGAGGAAGTGCAAGACATGCCTCCCTCAACTCCTTGTAGGCCTCGCATGCATCCTCATCTTGTTAACGTCATTGCGTCCCTATCCTCTCATGTATCATTTTCATGAATTGGGACTTGTCTAGGGGAGCACGCTTCCCGTCCGCACTCTTCCGACCCTTAGAACTCGAGGATCTATGCATGGCCCTACCGACGACATGTGGTGTGGCCGTGTGGGTCCCTCGTCGACATTCTTCGTATCTGTATGCTCTTCTTCATCGTACTCCACTTGCTCATCCTCATACCATGGGTTGCGATTGTGCTACATGATGAGCTGGCATACCTCTTAGTTGTGGAACCCTTCTCGATAATGTAGGATGTTTCATCGAAGTAAAGGAAGATGCGAGTATTGTAATTGCGGTACACCTCTCCCACTTGAAATAAATAATACAGTACGCTAAAAGGCCACTTGTAACTAGAGCATCTACACTGCAAAATAACTCGTACCTCCAACCGGACAATCTCATCTGGTGCGATTGGACGGTTGGAATGTTATCCCACCCCAAATCAGACTTGTTTCGTAGGTACAAGTAAACAACATGATCCTTCTTGTAGATCTTCCAACGAGGCTGGATGTGATCCTTTGTGTAGGTAAGACCTGCTTGTTTATTAAAGTGAAGCACGATGGCATTCCATCCGGCAATGGTTAATGACTTCTCCCTCCAGTTGTTTCTCTCATGATCCTCTAGCGTACATTGAACCAAGACCCTATCCTGCATCACTATCCAATTCGTCGCCCTCCCTGAAGTGACGGTATCACCTCCATGTCCCTTCATCACATTTTCCCTCTTACCCTGACTAGGCATCTCTATTCTAATGAAATATCCAATTCAAAATGCATGAGGTTATTCATAAGTTCATAACGGTGTCAACTAACAAGAGAACATGCATAGGTAACCAAGATGACAACATCATTGCACATGGAGGTGACACAGTCATGCATGTTTTGACATGGAGGTGATACGGTCATGCACATGGAGGTAACATCAGCGACACAATGAGCAATGATGTTATGATTCGTACTCATGCTTAATGCTATGATACATGGTAAAAGATCCAACTGAGTTTTATGCTCTCCATCATTCACCTCATTAAAAAATGCTTTGTACAAGGAAGTGGCCCCGCCCTTTATCGCCCCACATAACCGGTGTTTCATGTGTCGTGATGGCTTCTATAAGAAAAGAGAGGGTATGGTCCCAATGCGGGAGACACCCAAAGGTACATAGATGAGTAGAATGCCGAATGCGGAGCTTCTAAAAAATGCGGGAACAAAAGCTCAAAAAAGGTCAAAAAAACCAAAGGAAGGAGTGAGGGACTTATCTGAAGGCATTTTTCATGCATACATAACAAAATTCTTAGTTTAATTGTGCTCGTGGTGCTGATTTTTGGAGTCTTTTTATTTAAAAACCGATATTCAACTAAAGAAAGCATTTTTCCATGTAAGTGACCCGTGTCCATAAACCCATAGTGCCCACCAATCACACATAGGAGTAGATTGTATGCCATGCATATCAAAAGACATAGTAAATATCAGATTACTCACTTATGTTAGAATTATTATATTACAATTATATTTGTAACCATTCGGGTTCCGTAACCCTTAACCCTTCGGGTTCCGTAACCTTTAACCCTTCATGTTCCGTAACCCTTCAGGGGTATTTATGTAATTTTCCTCTTGTACTCTCTAGGGTTTTCTCTCTATATAAGAGACCCTAGCCCTATGGAATAGATATCCCATTCTGTCTCTCTTCTCCACATGGTATCAGAGCAATGGTCCTAGACCGGGGTTCTTATCTAAAATCCCCACCGCCACCTTAAAGCCTCGTAAAAGCCTGCGCGGGCCTTCTTCCCTGAATTAGGGCCCCACGCAAGGACCTCCAATCGCCTCCAGTGCAGCAATCCTCCCGCTAGTGCTACCCGATACGTTCAGGACCTCCTATGAAGGCCGTCAGCCCCACAGCTACCCTCCACGGGTATCGTAGGACTCTTTGGAGATCCAAAACTCATCACGGATCGCTTCCAAGAATCTAGATATGCTGTCCATTGGGGGTTTTCAGCCCTTCGTCAAGGGCAAACATGAGTTTCAGGGCATTTTTTAGCTCTTATATGCATCCTTAGTTGATCACAGGATCGTCTTTCTATTTTAAGACCACCATGGCGCCTTCTCCTACCGAGACAAAGCCCTTGGCCACAAATATTATGGCACAAGGCACTACTATCAAACTCAAGGGCACAGAAAATTATGTGCTCTGGTTTCAATCTTTTATGGTATTCATTGGTGGTCAGAGGAAACTCTACATTTTGACTAAAGATCCTTTAGATGAAATGGACAAAGAGTACGACAACTGGCAGACTAATAACTATTTGGTTATCAACTGGATGACCAACAGTGTTGAGGCTCATATTGCCTCAAATCTTCTTTACAAAAATACGGCCAAAAAAATGTGAGAGGATCTCGAGCAAACATACTCCCAGAAGAAGACGAAGTCATGCCTTGCAGATATTTACGGGCGAATTTGGTCGTCATCTCAAGGTGATTCCACCCTCATCGAGTACTACAGGCATCAATCCAATCTGTTTGAGGAGCTTGCAATATTCCAGCCCTCATGTTGCACCAAACAGATACAAGAGCGTTCTGACTGGCAGGTATACTGCTTCCTTGATGGCCTGCATTCTAGGTACCATGCAACGAATGAGCAATTTCTTATATCAGACACACTGCCAACAATGAAGGTCATCTTTGGCCGACTTGAGGAGCTCAAGATATCCGTTGCCCGGCCTCCTGTCTTACCTTCAATAGATAACTTTGCACACATCGCCTCATCTGGGCGAGGAGGCAGATACGACTTGCGAGGACGCGGTCGCGATCCAAGTCGTGGCCGTGGACGGGAATCTGGACGAGGCCGTGACTTTGGTCGTGGTCGTGGGTGAGACTCTACTGCCCCATGCAGTCACTGTGGTAGGTGGAACCACCCGGCTGAACGATGCTGGCAGAAGTTTGGCGTACCTTCTTATCATGCCAATAATGCTTATGAGGATGCCTATGATATGAAAGAAGCATCGCCTACCTCCAGTGGCCGGACTGTTCATCTGAATGATGCAGATAACTCCCGCCTAATATAGATCCTTCAGACTCCAGGGCCTACCACCACTAGTAACACTACAACTGCTGCTCCGGCCACTCCTTCAGGTACAATAGCCAACTCTGCTATCACTTCTACTCTAGCTTGGATTATTGATTCCGGCACCTCTACTCATCTCACTGGAGAAGGTAGTCTGCTCACCTCTTCCATACCATCTACCTCTGTGAAGTCAGTTCGAGTTGCTAATGGGACTCAATCACAGATTTCTACTGTCGGAACTATGGAATTCTCTTCTAAACTCCGACTTTCGGGGGTTCACTGTGCTCCTGATTTTCCTCTTAGCTTGTTATCAGTTCACAAGCTTTGTGTTGAGCTTCATTGTTGTGTGATATTTGATGAGTCTTGTTGTTATTTTCAGGACATTCGTACGAGGCAGATTTTTGGTGGGGGTCATGAGAAGAACAACCTATATTACCTTGACATACCCTCAGACTCCAATTTTGTTGGTGCTGCATCTATCTCCGAAGATCTGCTCCTATGACATCGGCGCCTTGGACATCCCTCTGCCAAGGCCATCTCCATGATGTTTCCTGAACTCTCTGCTCAGAAGCCCTTTCAGTGCGAGGCATGTGAGTTCGGGAAACACCATAGAACTTCGTTTCCTGTTCATATTGAGTCTCGTAGTACTGTGGCTTTTCATCTTGTTCAGTGTGATGTTTGGGGACCTTACCCGATCCGCATATTAAGTGGTCATCGCTACTTTATAGTTTTCGTTGATGATTATAGTCGATCTTCTTGGGTCTATCTAATAAAGGAGCGTTCGGAGATTAATCAGATTGTCAGAAATTTCTTTCAATATGTTAACACTTACTTTTCTAGCATTGTTAAAATCATTCGTACCGACAATGCTCTTGAGTTAACCTAACATGACTTGACCTCTTTCTTTGCATCTCAGGGAACTGTTCACCAAACATCATGTCCATATACCTCACAACAGAATGATATAGCTGAGAGGAAACTCCGACACTTGCTAAATGTTGCCAGATCTCTTCTTAGTCAAATGAGTGTTCCTAAGCAATACTGGGGAGATGCTATCCTTACTGCAGTGTATCTCATCAACCGTGTTCCTTCATCAATTCTCAAAGGGGCAACTCCATTTTCCTTACTTTATCCTACTGAGTCTCCTTTTCCTATACCTCTGTGGATTTTTGGTTGTATTGCCTTTGTTCATAACTTTTATGCAGCTGACAAATTATCATCTCGTGCCATCAAATGCGTCTTTCTTGGGTACTCTCGTACCCAGAAAGGCTATCGCTGCTATGATCCTGTTGGACGTCGATACTATGTATCTGCTGATGTCACCTTCTTTGAGCAAACAAGTTATTTCACACAGACTATATGTGACATTCCTCTGGACCTCCCTCCTCCACCAATCGTCTATACTCGCCAGCGTACCTCTATACCTTCTACACCAGTGTCTGTACCTTTGCTTGCCCCTTTTATGCAGGATGATATGACCACTTTGAGTGCTCCCACCAATGCTGTCCCGGATGTACCCGGGGAGCTTCCTATAGCTCTACGCAAGCAAAAAAGGAAATGTACATATCACCCCATGTCACATTTTACTTCTACAGATGGTTTATCTAGTTGTGACAAGAGATTTGCAGATGCTATTAATGTTATTACCGTTCCAAGAGACCATTTCAGTGCAATGCAAGATCAAGGTTGGCGACAGGCCATGGATGAGGAGATGGATGCACTTACCTTCTGGGGTACGTGAGATGTTGTGCCGTGCTCCCCGGGAGTTCGCCCTGTGGCATGTCGATGGGTCTTCACGACCAAACAGTCACCTGATGGTTCTATTCACAGGTTGAAAGCCAGACTTGTTGCCAAATGTTTTACACAAACCTTTGGAGTTGATTATTTTGAGACCTTCTCGCCTGTTGCCAGAATGGGGTCGATACGTACCATTTTTTCTGTTGCTGCCAAGAAAGCTTGGCCCATTTATCAACTTGATGTGAAGAACACCTTTCTTTAAGGTGATCTTGAGGAGGAGGTCTACATGATGCAACCGCCGGGGTATGTAGTCAAGGGGGAGCATGTATGTCGACTACGCAAGGCCATTTATGGCGTGAAGCAGAGCCCAAGGGCATGGTTTGACATGCTTACTACAGAGATCAACACACTTGGTTTTCAGAGGACAACATCTGACTACTCTGTCTTTGTTAGACGACGGTCTACTGGCACGATCATCCTTGCTGTCTATGTTGATAATATGGTTATTACAGGAGATGATGTAGATGGTATTCAGGAGACCAAGGCCTTCCTCCAGAAGGTCTTTGTCACGAAAGATCTCGGCCAACTTCGTTATTTTCTTGGCATCGAAGTAATGCACACTACAGAGGGGCTCCATCTTTCACAGAGAAAGTATTGCTTTGATATTTTGACTGAGGCATGACTTCTTGGATGCAAGCCATCTGGCATCCCTGCAGAAGTGAGAAAATATTCAGCATCTACTGATCCAGCTTTTGAGGATGCAACACGATACAGAAGCTTAATGGGAAAATTACTCTATCTCACTGTTACTAGGCCAGATATATCATATGCTGTGAGCAGAGTCAGTCAATATATGGAGAAGCCTCTTTACAGTCACTGGCAGGATGTTCTTTTGATCCTTCGATATTTGAAGGAATCTCCCGGACGTGGACTTTTCTATGGGATGAATGGACACAGTAATATCTCCGCCTATACAAATTCTGACTATGCTAACTCTCTCGAGGACCGTCGATCCACTACAGGATACGCCATGTTTGTTGGGGATAACCTTGTCACTTGGCGAAGCAAGAAGCAGACAGTGGTATCCAGATCTAGTGCGGAAGCAGAATACAGGGCAATGGCTCAGACCACATGTGAGATCATATGGCTTGTTTCTTTCCAAACAGAACTTGGCATGTCAGTCGCTACTCCTGTACCCTTATACTGCGACAACAAGTCTGCCACGTACATCGCCACCAATCCACTTGTCCGTGAGCGGACAAAACACATTGAAGTTTTTTTTGAATAAGAAAACACATTGAAGTTGATTGCCATTTTATTCATGATGCAGTACGAGAAGGACGAATCAACACTCCACACATCTCCACTGAACTTCAACTTGCAGACATCCTCACAAAGGCTCTTCCAAGGAAGCGCCTAATGTACTTAGTATCCAAGTTGGGCATGATCGACATATATGCTCCAACTTGAGGGGGAGTGTTAGAATTATTATATTACAATTATATTTGTAACCTTTTTGTTCCGTAACCCTTAACCCTTCGGGTTCCGTAACCTTTAACCTTTCGGGTTCCGTAACCCCTCAGGGGTATTTATGTATTTTTCCTCTTGTACTCTCTAGGGTTTTCTCTCTATATAAGAGACCCTAGCCCTATGGAATAGATATCCCATTCTGTCCCTCTTCTCCATAACTTCAACAGATGACATGTCTCACTTACCCATATGACCATATTGGTGTGTCCTATACAAAGGCAGCAACACTCAATTGCAACCAATAATATGGGTCCAAGCTTGACATAATTAATGTTCTTGAGACGTGCTCAGTTTAACTGAGATTGGGAGAATGAAGATGGAGCGCCGAAAGATGGCCAAAAGCAAAGAGAATGGCATGGAAGAGCAACAGGATGGAAAAACAAAACAAATGCAGGAAGAATCTTTTGAAAGGAATGCAGGAAGAATTTGCCGAGCTGAAAAAGATTTTTATCAGGAAAAGGGATGACCAGTCGAATTTAGCAGTCATATAATAACTCTGTTTTTTAGGCAATGAATTTTCTTCCTGTTATGGATCTTGTCACCTTTACTCAGTTGGAATCAAATATTAATCAATCTTAAAAAAATTTACAAGATGAATATATGCTTGCCGGGCTTTAAAATGGAAATTTGGGAACATATGCCATTATTAAGGTAGGACTCGTAAAAGTTCCCTTTAATCTCGTGTTTCTTCAACCTGGAATAAATTATTTGCTGTCCTTATTCTTTTCTCTCCAGATTCTGGCTTTCTCAGGACACTGGATTCTAGCATTAAGCGCAACACTGCTGTCATTAAGAAACTAAAACAGATAACCGAGGAGCTGAAAGAGGGGTTAGTGGAAGAACTAAAAAGTGTCAATTTGAGCAAGTTTGTTAGTGAAGCCGTTGTTGCTATCCGTGATGCTAAGCTGAGGTCACCCGATATTGAAGCGGCTGCACAGGTGATGACTTCTTGAAATCATTTTTTCAATACAAAAAGTGAAAAATATCAGTACTGGTATCTTATATCAAAGGTTTCTTCTGTCTTTAAATCTGCGAGAAGAGTATACTTCCTCCCACCATATGCTTTTGCATAAAAATAGAACCCCAACTTTAATTAATGAAATTCGTGGATGGCTACTGTTTCGATAGTCATGCAATCTCTTTCATAGAAAAAGTACTTCGCATTATTTTGAATTTAAGACATCGAATCTAATGAATTAATGCAAATTTTTAGTACCTTCCCTTCCCTTAGCAATTTCCTTTGCATTTTTTGGAGTTTCCCATAATAGATGGTTGAAACTCTTAATCTTTGTTTACTAGATCGATTGTAAATGGATAACTTACCTCTGTTCATTGTCCTATGATTATGGACACTTGTTACCTTGTTGGACGATGGTGTTGGTGTGGTGGTTGCTAGCATTTGTCATTTGTATGTCCCTTGAGATGAACATTGCAATCAGTTGGTACCATGGCCTTAAATTTCACTGAAACTCGGCCGAATTTCGGTTTCGGTAGGTGACCGAAATTCGGCCGAAATGGCCTATATCAGCCGAAATTCGAGGGGGCTAGTTCAAAAAACTACCGAAATGACCGAAATTTCGTTTCGGTCACTCACCGAAACGAAACCGAAATCCGACTTTTAAAGCCTTGGTTGGTACTAGGAATATGGTGTGTTTGGATGCTTACAGAATTATAGTTCTATGCTTAACTTTTTGCATTGTTTCTGTCTTGTGGTTGACCTAAGGACCGAGAATCATACAGGAATTTCTAGTTTGCTACAATTGTATGCAAAAATTAGTATATGATAGGATTTTAGCCGGTACGTGAACATGGATATATATATATATCTTTTTATAGCATTAAAAAAAGTATTGACATTGATGCCAATGTTTGTCTGGAATTTCTGAAAAATGCGTGGAGGTAGTAGTTAAGATAATACATTGTTTTAATTCCTTGCTGAATTATTTCTTCATGCCATTTTTGGGAGGAAAGGCTGAAATAGGAGCAGACTTTGCATTATTTTGAATTTAAGACATCGAATCTAATGAATTAACACAAATTGTTAGTACCTTCCCTTCCCTTGGCAATTACCTATGCATTTTTTGGAGTTTTCCACAATAGATGGTTGAAACTCTTAATCTTTGTTTACTAGATCGATTGTAAATGGATAGCTTACTGCTGTTCATTGTCCTATGATTATGGACACTTGTTGCCTTGTTGGATGCTGGTGTTGGTGTTGGTGTGTGGTTGCCAGCTTTTGTCATTTGTATGTCCCTTGAGATGAACATTGCAATCAGTTGGTACTTATGACGGGGACTTAATATGAAACATTTTGAATTCTTCCTTAATGGGGTTATTAGGCTTCGATGGAATCTTCATGATCATGTTTGCTTATGTAAAATTCAAAATTCCTAGGGCATGTTTGGTTATCGGGTTACCCCATGGTAACCCTGTTTATCCCCTCCATTCATGGGTTGGAATTCCATCACAAATCGATGTGACATCGCATCGCATTCCTTATTCCAACCCTCTCCAACCCTCATAACCATCCAAACAACTACTATTCACAGGAGGTTACACCAACTCACCTCATCCCAGTAACCAAGCAGACCCCTAGATTTGGGTGGGTGTAGTCACTCATAAGTGATTCTAGAATTGTTTGCAAGATAAAGGCTCTCGTCATAGTTCCATATACATCGACAATTCTATTCGTAATTCCCATGTTGCTGTGCTCCCTAGACAGACCACCATTGATGGGTGGTCATCAGAAAACATCATTAGTTAAACCCTTAATATTTACAAATATGCTAACCATGATTTAAAGATCGAATTCGGAATGATGCAATCATAAGGGAAGTTGGTGTAGCTCCGATCGAGGATAAGATGAGAAAATCGCTTAAGGTGGTTTGGCCATTTGCAAAAGAGGTCAGCTGATGCACCGACAAGGAGATGCGAGTTTTAAGATGTTGAACCAGCTAAGAGAGGGCGAGCAAGGCTCAAGAAGTGTTGGAATGGGACTATACAAAGGGATCTTAGTTTTTTGGATCTAAGCTCGAGAATGACCCAAGATAGATCTGAATGGAGGTAAAGAATCCATAGCCGACCCTACTTAACGTGGGAAAAGGTTTTGTTGTTGTATGCCATCCATGATTTATATAAACAAAGTGCACATGCTTTTTTGAAAGGAAAAAGGGCCGCCACTGTATAGGAATGGGCCCGAAACCATAGCTTCAAATTTCAGCGAATTTCGGTCGAATTTCTGTCGAGTATCGATATCCAGTCGAAATAGAAATTCGACCGAAATGACCGAAATATGGGGGTCCTAGTACAAAAAATGAGCGAAATGACCGAAATTATGGGCGAAATTTTCTGTTTTGGTCGATACCGAAATGGTGACCGAAATCGACATTTAGGGCCTTGCCCGAAACTTCACCATTAATCACCTTTTAAGAAAATATTACAAGAGCTTTCAAGGTACAACTTACAAGCCCTTACCATGCAGACGTAGAAGAAAATGAAAAAGAACAATTGCATTAGCCAATCGTCGGAGAATACCCTGAAATGTGCCACAAATGCCCCTGTTGAAAACGACCTTATTTCTAGCCAACCAAATAGCCTATAGCATCGTCAAGTGGCCAGTACGCTCCCTCTTCGTGCCTCTCCACCTTTCACCAATGGACTCCTAAAAGCTTGTCTTGTCTCTAATGTGTGCCTCCTGATTCACGTAGGTAGACCACACATCCTGAGAGCTCCTACGATGGAAGAATAGGTGATCGGCATCCTCCACCCCTTTCGATTTCTTGCTAATACTTTCTCCACATGTACCCAACTTGGATCATCCTTTCGCCATACTTCTACAATATCACTATAGCAGAATAAGAGATCTTCGATGTTTCGAGTCTTTGCCGCATGTGGGGCATGCTTTAGACGAATTCGGAACAAAACGTGTCATGAAGGCCCTCTTTGTCAACCTATTGCTGCAAAACCACCATATAAAGATCTTCACTTTTAAGGGTATTTGTATTTTCTAATTAAATCCACAATCTTTTAACCAAAGCAACATTCATTATCGTTATTCGAGATAATCGTAATTTGTAAATTTTCTTCATGGAGAATTTCCTATCCTGAAGTTAATCCCCTTTCCCGGGGCCTTCAATGAAGTGGGTCAAAACATATACACCCCTTTTCACTCGTGGTAGACCATTTAAGAAAATACATTGGGTGTAGCTATAGATTCCAACTGGCATTCATCATGCTCCGAGTTGTTAACAGAGCCAATGGCAACAACCCAAGTCCTTGCCAAGAAAGAGAGTGGAATGTTTTTTTCAGGAATACGAGAATAAAACATACTATTTACTCTTGAAAGATAGAGGTGTGCATGCATTTAATAAGGTAGCAAGATGTGATAACCCTATCCTTTAAGTAAAAGACAAAGGAGCATTGCCATGCACAAATATTTTGCAAGCGCCATCAACTATATACTTGTGCTTTCTCTCAACCATCCCACTTTGTTGAGAGGTGTAACACAATCTCTAATGAATGATAACCATGTATTGAAAAAATTGTGCGAAGGAGTAGACATCTCAAGAGCATCATTGAAGTACATAATTTTAATAGAAGCAATAAATTGAAAGTAAATGAGTTATGATGGTGCTTCTTAAGCTGAGAAGATGTACACCAAATTGTGTCAGCTGAGCTCTTAGAAGAGGTAGGTAGCCAAAATGAAGATGTCGTAAGAAGCTAGACGCGATCCTAGTGGTATTCTAGCATATCCAACATATGGTAATTGTGCCAAACGATATATTCCCTTCTCTTCATGGTCGTAGAGTATCTCCTAAAACAAAATAGATCTATAGTAAAAAATAGCTTGATAATTGAGATCTTTGATAATAGGATAAATTGATAATCAACTCAATGTAATCTTAGGGAATAAATAACACATCAAAGTTTAAGATAGGGAGAGGGCTGTATCTCCCTTTAACATGTAATAGGGGAATACTATATGTCAATGGATCTTAACTGTTAATTAAATGCTAAACTTGTCCAGTTACTTCTCATCCCAAGGGATCATCCACCAGACATCCTGTGCCTATACCTCCCAACAGAATGTGGTTGCTGAAAGGAAACATCGCCATTTGCTTGATGTAACCAGGTCGCTTCTTATACAGAGTCATGCTCCTCACTCTTTCTGGGGTGATGCTGTTCTTATAGCATGTTACCTTATCAATCGTATGCCGTCATCCGTTCTAGGCGAGGAGATTCCTTTCTCTTATTTTCCCTGACAAAGAATTGTTCTCCCTTACTCCTTGTGTGTTCGGTCCGGTCGTCTTTGTCCACCAATTGTATACCGGGACTGACAAGCTCTCTCTTAGGGCTGTCAAATGTATCTTCGTTGGGTACTCCAGAACTCAGAAGGGTACAAGTGTTATGATCTTTTGCGCAGGCGGTACCTTGTCAGTGCTGATGTTACATTTTTTGAATCCGTTATGTATTTCTCAGCCTCAGGTGCCCCCTGATAATATTGATACCATATACATGCCACCAGCACTACCACCACCACCATCATCATCAGAACCGTTACCATCTTCTACACCCCTGTCATTATACCTGTTTCACCATTACCATTTCACTATACCCGAAGGCCTGCTTTAGCTCATGGTCATCGCTCATCATCTAGCTTGCCTGAGGTATGCTCTGAAAATATTTCTATTGATGGATCTGAGGATCTTCCTGAGCAGGATGTGTTGCAGAGGTCCGCTGAGGAGACAGATGATTTAGATGTACCCATTTCTCTACGAAAGCAGAAACGGAGCTGCGTGTCATATCCTATAGCATCTTCCGTGTCGTTTGACCGTCTGACTGGTGAATTCAGGAGTTTTGCCCTTGCATTATCAGCAGTGAATATTCCACAGAATTATCAAGATGCTCTGAAGGATAGTCGATGGCGCTTGGCCATGGAAGAAGAAATGGAAGCTCTTCAGTCCAGAGGCACCTGGAGTCTTGTTCCTGCACCTCCTGATGTGTCTACAGTTAGCTGCAAGTGGGTCTTTACAGTTAAGTAGAATGCAGATGGTAGCATTGACAGATACAAATCTCGTCTTGTAGCTCGTGGTTTTACACAGACATATGGGGTGGATTATCTTGATACATTCTCACCAGTTGCTCGCCATTCCACCCTATGGATTCTTCTTTCTGTTGCCGTTACTCGTGATTGGCTGCTGTATCAGTTAGTTGTGAAGAATGCGTTCCTATACGGTGACTTAAAGGAGGAAGTCTACATGCAACGACCACTTGGGATTGCTGTTAAGGGGGAGAGTCCTACGGTGTGCAGACTTCATAAGGCTATCTATGGCCTTAAGCAAAGCCCCAGAGCTTGGTTCCAGAAGCTCTCAGACCTGTTTGAGAGACATGGATACAGACGGTCAAATGCTGATTATTCTCTGTTTGTACAGAAGACACCTAGAGGTATTATTGCTATTATGGTGTATGTAGATGACATTTTGATTACAGGTGATGATGAACATGGAATTCAGGGGGCAAAGGCAATGCTGGGCCGTGAGTTTGTTACCGAGGACCTTGAGGTTTTGAGATATTTTCTGGGGCTGGAGTTTGCTAGAAATCCTCATGGGTTAGTAATGACCCAAATGAAATATGTCACTGACCTGTTGAGTGAAACATGAATGCTTGGTTGCCGACCTGCAACTTGATGCAGCGTGGAGTCGAAGTATAGGGCCGAATATTTATTTTTTATCTGTTAATTTTATTTACGTTTATTTGAGTCGTCGGATTTTTAATTAAATAACGAGATCACGTGTGATCTCCAAATTAGTAGTCAATTTCAAATTTGAATTTCAAATTAGTCGGTTAATCAGTTAGAGTCAAATTAGGATAATTAGTTAGAATTTAAATTAGTTGCTATCTTTGTAACCTCATCCCTCCTATATAAAGGGATGAAGGCCTATTGTTTAGTCAGTTCATTATGTTATAAAAATTGAGAATTATTCTCTATCTCCTCTCCTTCTCCTTCTCCCTTGCCGTGGTCTACACGACTTCTCCTCTCCATCCCCTCGTGTTCCGACGAGTTTCTTCTTCTCAGCCCTTCTATTTTACTCCACCAAAAACCCACCGCTCAAAATATTTTATTTATTTCGTTGACACGCCAAAATCAATTTGCATCATTTGGTATCAGAGCATGGCCTACAGATGGTCCTCACGATCTGACGATCCGTCCAGGCGCTCGCACCGACATGCATCAAGGGACCATCGTTCATCCGAACAAAAACGACGACCCATCTCTGCCATCGACGCCTACAACAAGGAGACAAGGCGCATGTTACGTGATTTACAAACCACATTCCACTCCGAGTTTCGAGCTCTTATGGCTAACTTCGAGGCCCTACGCGTTGCCCAATCAAAATCCTCCACTACCGTAGCCGCTGTCCAGATTTCTGATGAAGAAAATCTCGCCGTCAACAACAAACCGGCCGCTGTCCAGGCCATTTCAGAAGAAAAAAAGGTCGATCCGAGTGCTGTCCAGGTAATTTCAGATTCGCAAAACCCCCCGAAATCGACCCACACCCCATTCGCCCTTGAGCGGACCCCACCCACCAGCTTCGCACCCTCGTACCCCCCTCTTGCAGCACCTACGGCCCCAGGCCTGCTTCCAGCCCCACCGACGCCTCCCCTCCGCCATCTACTCCCCTCTCCTCTTTCCCCGCACACTAGCACCCCTCCCTCGCACACCCGCCTTTCCCCCCAGCGTTCCCCTTTGCCACCGTGCCCCCTTCCCCGACCTCCCGCCATTCCCCGGATCGCCGCCTCCTTGTCCCCCGCGCTGAGCGATATCCTCCCCTCGCGCTACCGCCAATACCTCCACCCGCTATAGCAATCCCGTGCCTCCCGCGACTCCGCCCCTCCTTCCGATATCACAACCTCAAAACCCCATCATCGCCAGCATATCGCCCTATTCCCTTCCCCACCGACCACGACAATCCCACCCAAACGCCAACCACAAAACCCCGACGAGGCTACACCCCTATCACTATGCGCCACCACCACCGGGTCTACACGCGCGGACGCCCTCGCAAGCTGCTGTGCAGCCATGCGATCGCGGGGCGCAACCCTCGTCGACGAACTCGGCGCCATCCCTGGAACCCGAACCTCTGCCGCCGCCACTGCCAAGAGGAAGGAGAATCCCTAGGTGCCCTTTCAAAGGGAATCAAATCTCGTCAAATTAGGGATGAGTGGTTAAATGGGAAAAATTGCAGGAAAAGTCCCCTTACAAAAGTTCTTATCAAAAGGGGCAATTAAAGGATGTGTTATGCTATGAAATCATTTCAAATGAAGGGGTAGAAAATTTACATCCGTACCCCTCAAATCAGAAAAGTTATAAACGTAACATGGAAAAGCTACGAAATTGGGAGATTCAACTAACAAGCCATGTGGAAATTCTCCATCAACAGCCGAAGATCAAGCAATTCGTCGGGAGACGAATTTTTAAAAGCGGAGGAGAGTTGATGCACCGTGGAGCCGAAGTATAGGGCCAAATATTTATTTAATTTTATCTGTTAATTTTATTTACGTTTATTTGAGTCGTTGGATTTTTAATTAAATAACGAGATCGCGTGTGATCTCCAAATTAGTAGTCAATTTCAAATTTGAATTTCAAATTAGTCGGTTAGTCAATTAGAGTCAAATTAGGATAACTAGTTAGAATTTAAATTAGTTGCTATCTTTGTAACCTCATCCCTCCTACATAAAGGGATGAAGGCCTATTGTTTAGTCAGTTCAGTATGCTATAAAAAATTGAGAATTATTCTCTATCTCCTCTCCTTTCTCCTTGCCGTGGTCTACACGACTTCTCCTCTCCATCCCCTCGTGTTCCCGACGAGTTTCTTCTTCTCAACCCTTCTATTTTCTCCACCAAAAACCCACCGCTCAAAATATTTTATTTATTTCGTTGATGCGCCAAAATCAATTTGCATCACAACTACACCTATGGATCCCAGTATGAAACTATATGATGATGACACTGATGAGGTGGATAAGAGAAGATACAGAGAACTGGTGGGCAAACTTCTCTACGCTACTATTACCAGGCCTGATATCGCCTTTGCTGTAAGTCGAGTGAACCAGTTTATGGAGCAACCACGTCAGGCACACATGGATGCTATACACATGATACTCAGGTATCTTAAGTCATCTCCAGGTGCGGGTCTATTGTTTAAGAAAGACAAGAAGGTTACTATATCAACTTGTGCAGATGCAGACTACGCAGGGTGCCCCAAAGACAGAAAGTCCACAACTGGGTTTGCTGTGTATGTTGGAGATTCGCTAGTCTCATGGAGAAGAAAGAAGCAAACGGTTGTAGCAAGGTCCAGTGAGAATCTGAATATAGGGCTATGGCTCAAGTCAATACTGAAATGATGTGGGTAAAGGCCGCGCTCACAGATCTACATATAGAGGTTCCTCTTCTATGGCTCTAGAATGTGACAATCAGGCGGCTTTATTCATTGCAAATAATCCAGCATTCCATGAGCGGACCAAGCACATTGAGGTCGATTGCCACTTCATCGCGACATGATTCAGACGGGGTTTATTGTTACATCCCATGTTAGCTCAGAGAATCAGACTGCATACATTTTTACCAAGGCGTTACTTCGAGGGCCTTTCCAGAAGTGTTCATCCAAGCTGAGCATGATTGATATCTATGCTCCACCTTGAGGGGGAGTGTAAAGATAGATTATTCACTTCTGTACTCTTTCATATATTTTTATTTTCGGTTGGACTCTTTATGTATTTTACCCATAGGCTACTCTTCTATATAAGAGAGTCTAGGGCTGATGGAATAAACACATTCTCTTATTTTCCCAATAGTTACAAGAGATGATATTCAAGGAATAAAAAGGACGAAAGACCTTTTGGGCAAACAATTCATAACCAACGATCATGGAAGGCCGTATCGATATCGTTTCGATATCGCATCGATACGATATTTCGATGATATATCGACGATATATCGCTGAAATATCGCCCATATCGACGATCCTTTGTGAAGAAAATGCCTGAAAATCGGGATACATCGCCATATCGGTCCCATGTCGATATCGATATATTGCTGATATATCGCCGATATTTCCTTCCATGCCAACGATCTTGGCACCCTAAAATATTTTATAGGATTAGAATTAGCAGGGTCTTGTGATTGTTCTTATTTTTCCCAACATTTGTTAATTGCACTTTTTTCCACAGCTGACATCACGCTAAGTCTGTGATCTTTGAGAGAGTTATTTCGTATAATTCGTAGGGTGATTTCGGAGACGAGCTCCTGTGATGAGCCAGTAGCCTGTATGAAAAGGATCTAGATGGGGAAGGGCAAGACCTTGCAAGGTGTCCATGGAGGCCACACCGGAAACAAATCAGTCCCAAATGTGGACTCTTACTGTGAGAAACCACCGTCCACTCCCCTAAACCTCTCTTCTCACGAATGTTGGTGCCCCTCTTAAAACCCTCCCTAGCGTGCAAGCGCCTCCTTTCCCTACTCCGCTATTGCCTGGAAACTCCCGGGGCCAGTCTCTCGGCTCTGACCTCTTTCCTGTTCCATCCTTTCCGATATCGAATTTTCATCATTAATTGTTCATGACTTTTTGACAATGTTTTTCTATGTTTTTTGGATGAGGTGGGTGGTTTCTACTCTCTAGTGACTATCTTTCGACTTCGCAAAATGAAGAGCTAGTATGATATATTTGGTTGTTCAATGATGACTAGACTTGGATTTTTTGTTCACTTTGTCATTCTCTTTCGTAAGGTTTGAAAAAACGAAAGGCGGAACGATTCGGTCTCCTTGGAATCGAGGCGAGACGTAGCCTCGAGGCGTAAGCCTCAGATTATATAGAAAAATATGTATACAACTACAGTTATGTATATCTCAATTTAATTATATATTCTCTCCCCAATATATAATAATTTACACTACAAGATATGATGAAATAATAAAGATAAGAAACCCAAAATAGAAGATAAAACAACATCATATCATTTCTACACATTTTCATCCAATTAAAGAGGAATTCATTGACTATAGATATTGCGAAAGAATTAACAATACATATATGTCTATCAAATATTGTTGTAATTAAAGGTACAACTAAATATATGTCGAAGAAATTTACGTTATGTGCCTAACATATAATATATGATCGCACGAGAAATCATGAATCATATCCCTTTCGAGCAAATCTTAGAAATATTGTTGTAATTAAAAGTACGATTAATTATATGTCGAAGAAATTTTATGTTGTGTCTAACTAATATATAATATAAGGCAACATGAGAAACCGTGAACCTTATCCATTTTGTTTTGCTTGATATATTGCAAATCTGTTAAGTTACAAGTTTTGTTTAATTTGATATTTTATGAATTCATTAATTAAGAGTGAAATAATAAGAGTTTGCCAAATAGTTGGATACATTAATTGTAAATTTTTTTTGAAAATATATTAATTGTAAATATGAAGTTATGGGCATGAAAGAAACATGTTTAGACATTCATCTTATAATCATTATCCTAAATCAACGGATATTTATAATCTTCTCAAACTATTAAGTAAACCATTAAAATAATAAAAAGGTACTTCAAAAAAAACAAAAACACCTTACGAAACGCTTCGAGGCTACGCCTCGATCACCCGAGGCGCACGCCTCACAGGACTAGTCTGAGACGTATGCCTCAAGGCTAAAAGGGACTGCCTTGCCTCGAGGTGTACGTCTCGACCGCCTCGAGGCTAGTTTTTTCAAACCATGCTTTTTCGTTTTTGTTTTTGTATTTTTTGTCCTAAATCCTGTAACTCGAGCATGCCTCTAGCATAATGCCGTGTAAGGATTGAATGTTGAAATTGATGTCGTCTCATCTTTCATGCCTGCATCCCTTTTCAAGAATTATCTTTTATTGATTATTATTTTCTTGTCACTAATTTATTCAGAAGCTGATATTGTGTAGGCCGTCTATCTAAATTTTGTCAGATGACATGATGTTTTAATTTTCCAGGTTTGTTCGTTACTTCACCAGAGGTACAAGGATTTCTCTCCTTGCCTTGTCCAGGGTCTCATGAAAGTCTTCTTTCCTGGAAAATCTGGAGATGATGCGGATGTAGATAGAAGCCCGTTGAAGAAAAGAAGTACTCTGAAACTTCTTATGGAACTTTATTTCGTTGGAGTTATAGAAGATGCTGGCATTTTTATAACTATTATCAGGGATCTTACTAGTGCGGAGCACTTGAAGGATCGAGATCTTACCCAGACAAATTTGTCCTTGTTACTTGTTTTGCTCGCCAAGGGAGATGTTTTCTAGGTCTCAGCCAGCCTGGACTTGAAATTCATGAAGAGGTATTCATATTCTTTTCAAGCTGCCTGCATAATCTTGTTTTAGCTTTTGGTTAATCGTCCTGGGAAGTCTAACTTAATATGGAATGGCTGAAAGGAGAAAACCAATAATTAGTTATCCTCTTTAAGATTTCTTTTATCAGGAATCCCTGCATTTAACGTTTCGGTCTAACATATGATAAGTTAGTGGTAATCTGAATAATAAATCATTGGTGCTACACTGGTGTCATTTGGTTTCACGTGAGGTGGTATAACTCTAAACCAATTGGCATCAAGCTGAGAGGCCTGGTTATTTGTTAACCATTGGCAAGTTTTACGTTTGCAGATTCGGGACCTATTCCCTCCATACTTGTGCTGATTTTCTTGAATATGTGGCACTGTCCTATTTGAACAGAAATGTAATGTGAAAGTGCTGGTGTTTGATGAATATTACTCTCATCTTTGTTTGTTTTGATGTATTGTTTGTTTTTATGTATTTAACTGTTATGTCTCTACACTTCATATAAAGATAGAAAGACCTTCATAGTTCGTAGCTGGTGGTTACGACGCTTGAAGTTTATCTTATTTGCGAGATCTCTAATTCTTTTTGCTGTCCTTATCTTTGGTCAAGCAACTTTGTTATTATGAGGGCTCAACCATTGTATTGTTGGCTAGCAAACCGTGAGCTTTGACGAAGGTGCTCATTGACAACAAGAAAAATTTACGTGTTTGTAGGAATCTTGAATGACATGAAGTGCATGGACGTATCTCATGTTTTCTCACACTTGAAGATGACCTGGATTTTTAGAGTGAGCTTGAGGAGTTTTTGGGGTTAAAGTGATAAAGACAAAATGAAAACTGGTGGCAAGGTTCTCGACAAAAATGGTTAACGGAGGGGTCCCCAATATAAAGTTCTTTCAGTCGGTTGTTACATAAGAAATCTTTATTCATACGTAAGTAGTGGACGACAAGATGGTGAAGGGGCACAGGGAGGTGGCACACGTTATAGTGGACCACTTTTAAAATGTTAGCGGGAAACCCACCATCGTGGTTGGAGATGGTTGACATTGGTGCATCGAAGCTAAGGGAAAAATCTGATTTGGAAGTTTGCGATAGAAAAGGTTAGGACGATTCTCCTTGAACCGAAAGCCAATATCCCCTAGCTTTGTTGGATTCTCTGTCTTCTTCTTTTAGAAATTTCGAGCTGTAGTGAGAAGGCACATACCTGTCCTGATGGATGAGTTTTATATTGGGAACTCCTGTTTAAACAGATCTAATATTGCTCTTCTTTTTTCTTATGCTCAAGAAAAATATGAGAAGATGAAGGTTTCAAGCTGATTGCATTATCTAGATTAGATGTGTATTTGATTGTGGTTAAGGTGCTTGTGAAAAGGTTGAGGGAGGTTATTGGGGACATCATCTCTCGTGTCCAATCACCATTTGTCCTTGAATGACGATGAGCATCCTTTATTTAAGGTAAACGCTTGGTTGAATACTTTTTGGGGTGGGCATCACTTGAATGCATACCTTCTTTATTCGGAAAAAATATTTGTAGGAAGGCATCGTGCCCAATAGTGAATGATATCAAGTCCACTATTGTTTTTTTAATTTGGTTGGTGTGGTGTGATGCGAGGAAATTCTAGGGACTCCTCACTCTGCTCTTAAGATGGTTAAAACTTCCTATGGTTGGTAGTTAAGTATTGGAGAGTCTGGAGAAGAAGCTTGAGGCTTGGTATTCAAAGTTGTTTTTAGGGCATTCATGTAAAGTAAGTGTTGACAAATTTCTCGATGTTCTACATGTAGATCGTTTCGACATATCGACATAGTGGTAAAGCATATTGATTCTTTATGAAGGCGTTTCCTATTGTGAGGATCCTTGTTAGGTAGATCAACGACAATTTGTCTATAACAACGGAGATCGTAGCATATTGGAAGAGAAGGCATACCAATGGGCTACTATGGTAGGTGGATTTCTCAAAGGCTTACGACATGGTAGACTGATGTTTTCTATGGTCTGCCATGAGAAAGAGAGGATTTCCAGTACTCTGGATATCTTGGATGAAGAGACATGTAACAACGGCCTCTTACTTCGTTCATGTTAGCAGTTGCCCAGAATGGGGTTTCTTCTAGCCTCAACATGGAGTCAGGTAGGGATGCCCATTGGTCCCGATGTTCTTTGTGATTACTATGGATGTTCTTGCTCGTATAGTTGATTAGACAACTAGTCAGGGCATTACACCGTGTTACTCTCTAGGTGATTTATCTATACTCGACTATAATATGCAGATAATACATCTTTTTTATTGGAGGAGGGCAAAATGAGGCTATGGGAATGGCTACTAGGCTCACTATCTTTGGCAAGCTCTCTGTTCTGGCTATGAATAATGCAATGTCTAGTATGGTCCCTTTTGTTTTATTAGAGTAAGGCATTTTAGCCTGTGAAGAGGCTTTGGGCACTTTTTTTTCTCGTAGCGTCCTCCCTATTTGCGGTTGGTTGGATGGCAACCATGGCCTCAAATTTCAGCGAAATTCGGTCGAATTTCTGTCGAATATCGATATCCGGTCGAAATCGAAATTCAACCCAAATGATCGAAATGACCGAAATATGGGGGTCCTAGTACAAAAAACGACCGAAATGACCGAAATTTCGATCGAAATTCCACCGAAATTCCATCGAAATTCTGTTTCGGCCGGTACCGAAATGGTGACCGAAACCGGCATTTAGGGCCTTGATGGCAACGTTGCGTTCTAGCGGAGGACACCTAGTTCTCATGAATGCCACTCTTACCACCATTTTGGTGTTTTTTGTGTCATCAACATTTCTTCTAGTTGGAGTTTGAGAGCGCTTGGAGAAGATTGTGTAGATTCTTCTGGGGTAAGGGTGATCATGCTAGTAATGGCATCCACTTGGTTGACTGGGTGACGATCACTCTTCCAAAGGAGGAAGGCGGGTTGGGGGTCCACCGCCTGGAAACCATGAACACGTCACTCCTTTTAAAGTGGGTGGCAAGGATTTGAGGCACATAAGAATGCTTATGTTGCAAACTTATTCATTAACCTATATGGTGTAACTACTTTAGACCTTCCTGTACAGTGCCCTTCCATTTCCTCCTCACCCTTTTGGAAGGGAATTTGCTCTTCCCGCCACAAGCCTTGATTTGTTTCGGCCTAAGGTGGGGGATGGATGCTCCTTTTCTTCTGGATAGATAACTGAACTGATAATGGTCTGCTTGCGGCCCGTTTCCCAATACTCTTCGCCCTAGCAGCAGATAAACGAGCTTTCATAGTAGATTCTTGGGATAACAACTCTTGGATTCCTTCTTTTTCTTGTGCCCTTTCGACCAAAGTGTGGAGGATCTTCTTATTCTGTTTGATTCAAATTAGATAATGGAGGGCCCAACAACAGGTCGAGATCATTGGTTATGGGGGGTACCTTCTCTGTCAGGCAAGCATACATAAAGATTGATGCACCAACGACCCTTTGCAGGAATCTTCGGGAACCCCCTCTCTTGAGCAAGACCCTTAGGAATCTCCAATCGATACAGTCATACGTTTCAGAGAAATCAACCTTCAAAGCACACCTTTGATCTTGTTTCTTTTCCAATCCGTCGCCATTTCCGAAGTCATCACCAACCCGTCCACCGTAGCTCTCCCATGCACGAATGCTGTCTGCTCTGGTGAGATGATCCGATGTAACACCCCTCGCAATCTGTTAGCAAGGATTTTTGACACCAAGAGATATATAGCATTGGACAATGCGATAGGCTTGTAGTCCTCTACCCTGACCAACGTGTCCTTAGGCAGCCGAAAATTGAGTGCCTTGCTCATTCTCTCGAATTATTTCCCTGCCAAAACTCCTCCATCATTTCCATTACGTCCCTTTGGTCGTCTCCCAGAACTCCCTATAGAATGATACCGGGAAACCATCTGGTCCCAGTGCCCCGCCCGCATTAAGATAAAAGAGCGTCCGCATGGCCTTTGCCTATGTGAACCCTCTCTGTAGCGCTCCAGCTTCTAAATCAGAGATCCATGAGACTCCTTATCCCTGCAAGCCCGAACCAAATCGAGTCTGCCTTCTGCTGAAAACCAGAAAGTGTGATCTCATCGCGACCCCCACATCCATGTTGCCCTCAACCACCACACCTTCGACGAAAATCGATTGGATCAAATTCCTGCACCTCATCCCACTAGCCATGACATGAAAAAACCTCGTGCTCACGTCACCCTCCCTTACCAAGCGTTGCTTAGATCTTTGCCTCCAGGCCACATCTTCTTTTTTGTCCTCAAGCATAATCTCATGCAAGTGGAGGTCCCTGCTCGCCATCTCATCCTCTGTCAACATCCTTTCGTCCTCTAGCTTGTCCAACTTGCATAACTCCTCCTGTGCCCTCGGTCTTCTCCCTTGTCTTTGTGCTCTGTTGATACGATTGTATTCCATCAAATGCCTCCTGAGCGAGGTCAACTTACTCGCCAGTCTGCAAATCGCCGAACCATCAAGCATGTACTCCTCCCAGAAAGTCATCACTGACTCCCGAAAGCCCTTCCTCCAACAACCAAGCCCGCTCGAAGCGGAAAAATGTCCGAGGACGCGCCTCCTCCCTAGAGAAACACAACAACAATGTATGATCTGAGTATGCTCTAGGCAAAGCTCGTGCCCCAGACAACGGCAAAATCTCCAGCTGCTCAACAGACATAAAAAATCTATCGATACGAGACCTGGATCATGAAGAATCTTTGCATGAGCCATCACATTCTTTAAATAAAATATCTCCTCCAAATATAACACTGTTCTCGCAAGCATAATTCCCAAAGGTAGGCCACCATCTAAATCTTACCAGCATCATTGCCACCGAGGAAGCCCGTATCTATATCGATATCGTTTCGGTCCCCTGGAAATGGATATATCAGGATATATCGTCGATATATCGTCGATATCGGTGGAAATGTCAGAAATGGCTCAAAAAAATCATTTTTATGATTTTTTCAGAAATTAAGATCATCCAAGATATTAAAAACAACAAATAACATATAAATACATACTTATGTCACACATATCAGCCATTTTTGGCTCATGTATCACACATATCGGTCATATCGAACATATCGCTGTTAATGTTTATTCTTGACCTATATATATTGGAAATGGATTCCATTCAAGTTCTTATAGCATTAAATAACTTTCAAATATACACTTAGATGACACATATAGATCATTTTGTGAAAACTATGATCCTTATATTGCATATATCGGTCATATCGAACATATCGTTGGTACTATTAGTTGTTAGACCTATATATATATATATTAAAAATGGGTTCATCCAAGTTCTTTGATCACTAAATAACTTACAAATATACTTTTAGATCACACATATCGATCATCTATGAAGCTTATATCGTATATATCGATCATTTTGAACATATCGATATTAATGTTAATTCTTGATTTCTAGATTTTTTTTGAAGAATAGACTTATGGATATTGGAAATGAATTTCATTCAAGTTCTTACAACATGAAATAACTTCCAAATATACACCAAGTTGAAGAACCACTGTGTGTACCTTCCTGCCACACCATACCCTACAAGTACGGGGGTCTTGCTGCTCAGTCAGCGAGCTGGGGGGAGGGGGGGGAGGCTAGGGGGCCTAAGATGCCCCAACCGAAGCAAAATATATATAAATCATTGTGTGTTTTAATACTAGGTGTAGCTAGATATGTGTTTTAATACTGGGTGTAGTTAGATAAGTAGTGGAATCAATCTTGCATGAATAATAGCATCGATATATAGCGATATGGGCAAAACATCAACTATATAGATCGATATCCAAGATTTTTTGTACTGAATCCGATCATTTTTTGACCGATATGGTGATATATTACCGATATCCCTGTAAAAGGATATAGTGGGTGATATCAAAACCCTGTCCTTGTCGAAACCGATATATCGGTGATATATCGCTGATACGACGTTCTACGGTTGCCACTCTCCGTCTTGGTCATGGACTCCTAGAAGGTATTCACACAGTTCATATGGATACCAGTTAGACCCGTTGATTCCCAAGTGCTCTTGTGACGCAGTCGGAGATTTTTCAATGGTAGAGAAAATAATTTTGGTGGAAGAAATTTAGAGAGGGGAGGGAGAAGGAGAAAACATGCCGGTTACGCGGAGTTTTAAGACGAAGAATTGCGAAGAGCGTCGAGGGAGAGATAGAGAAAAAGAAGAGAGGGATAACAGAGATAAATCTCAAATTTTCATATATTCTGAACTTAATAGGCTACCAACCTCTTTATATAGTAGAGGGGGAATTACAAAAATAGAAAGTGAATCGGAAATAAAGTCTAACTCGATCTTAATTGATTTGAATCGAGATTCAAATCTACATTATCCTAATTTGACTCTAATTCAAAATTCAAAATGCAAATTTAAAATTGGCCAATTAATTGGAGATCACACATGATCTCTTTTATTTAAATAAACAAACTAATTCAAATAACTAATTAAGGATGGAAACCCCTAATTTTAAAAATTCCCAAATCAGTCATTTGCTCTAATTTGAAATGCCCTGTCAATTTGGGAATGATGGCACCTCCGCTTGAAAAATTCATCTCCCGACGAATTGCTCGTTCTTCGTTCCATCAGTGGAGAATTTGATGTTGAAATTGTAGCTTTAAATTCCACCAATCATATCCTTTTCAACGCTACGTTTGTAATTTTTTCCAATTGGAGGAGTATCATGGTGCCTCTTTATAAGAATAAAGGAGACATCCAAAATTGTTCAAATATAGAGGTATCAAGCTGATGTGTCATACTATGAAAATTTGGGAGCGTGTGATCGAAAAAAGGTTGAGGCAAATTCCAATGTAAAAAGAAAACCAATTCGGATTCATGGCAGGTCGCTTAACTACTGAAGCCATCCATTTGCTGAGGAGAACAATGGAGATTTATAGAGATAAAAGAAGAACCTCCACATGATCTTTATTGATTTGGAGAAGGCTTATAATTCTGTCCCACGAGAGATATTGTGGGGAGTGTTGGAGAATAGACAAATACCTGTCCTATACATTAACCTCATAAAGGACATGTATGATAGGGTTTTATCTTGTGTAAGGACCCCGTCTGGGAAGACTGGATATTTTGACATCAACATTGGTTTACATCAAGGTTCTGCTTTGAGTCCATTTCTTTTTTACTTTGATTATGGATGAGTTGACCAATCACATTCAGGATGAGTTACCTTGGTGTATGTTATTTGCTGATGATATTGTGTTAATTGACGAGACTAGAGATGGAGTAAATGAGAAGCTTGAGGTCTAGAGACATGAGTTGGAGACTAAAGGATTTCGTATAATAGGGGCTAAGACGGAATATATGGAGTGCACCTTTGATGGAAGCAATGGTGAAGGAATCGAGGTGAAGATTGGTGACGATAACATTCAGAAGAGAGATTCTTTTAGATATCTGGGATCTATTCTACAACATGACGGGGAAATTGACGGAGATGTTACTAATAGAATAAATGCATGCTGGCTGAAGTGGAGAGGAGCATCTGCTGTTCTCTGTGATAAGAAAATTCCTTTAATGATTAAAGGAAAGTTTTACAAAGCAGTCGTGAGACCTGCTATGCTTTATGGATCTGAATGTTGGCCTGTGAATCATAGACATGTGCAGAGAATGATTGTAGCAGAAATGAAAATGCTAAGGTGGATGTGTCGACATACTCGTAAAGATCGGATTCGGAAGATGCAATCAGAAAGAAATTTGACGTAGCTCCGATCGAGGATAAGATGCGAGAAAATCGCTTAAGATGGTTTGGACATTTGCGAAGAAGATCGGTTGATGCACCAGTTAGGAGATGCGAGTGTTGGGATGTTGAACCGGCTAAGAGAGGGCGAGGACGGCCCAAGAAGTGTTGGAAAGAGACCATACGGAGGGATCTTAGTTTTGTGGATATAAGCCCGGGATTGGCCCAAGATAGATCTGAATGGAGGCGAAGAATCTATGTAGCCGACCCTACTTAATTGTGGGAAAAGGCTTTGTTGTTGTTGTTGGAGGAGGAGGACGTCTCTGCAATTTTTGTACCCCTTCACTTAAAAGGTTTCCATAGCATAACATATCATCTAATGGCCCCTTTTGATAAAAACTTTTGTAAGGGGAGGCTTCCCTGCAATTTTTCCAAATTAAATCCCAATTCCTATACTGAGTGATTCCTTTCCATCGAGAGGAGATCTCAACCCTTATTAGGTTTTCGACTCCTATAGACACTCGACGGCGCCGTGTTTGGCGGTGAAGGCGACAGTCATGCCAGAAACGCGGGTGGCAGCGGCAAGGCATCGATATCACTTGGAGGTGACGATGGCGGTCACTCGAGCCGTGTGCGTAGGGCCGATGCTTTCGGAGAGGGCATCGAGGAGGGGCTGGACGAGTACTCCTTCGGTGAGGCGGTAGGAGGTTGAGACGGTGGATGGCAGGGAAGGGTTGTAGAGGAGGCGATGCGGGTGGGGAGTCGGTGATGGGTGCAGGGGGTGTGAGGGTGGCGAAGGGAGAGGGTGGTGGGGCAGGGAGGGTCGCCAGGGGTATGAGGGTGCTTGGGGGAGGGGCTAGAGTTGAGGGCTGTGCTGCAGGGCGTGGGGAAGGTTGCTGGGAAAGCATCAGGGTTACCTGTGATGGCTTAGGCGGTGTAGGGATGGTCGGAGACGGACTCTCTTTGTGTTTTAGTTCCTGGACAGCAACTTTTATTGATAACAAATCGAGGTTTTGACATTCTTTATCTGGAGGATCTTCATCGAATATGGGCCCTTCGTCTTCATAATGGTATTGGCCAACATTTGTAATAGTAGAATTTTCTTCGAAACTGAAAATACCTTTCGTTTTTTTGCTCAAAATCGGGTTGCACAGCGGCTGCGACGATCTGATTTTTGTTGTCGACAAGCAATTCTTCCTCGATTTGCGCGTCCAACCATGCTTGGACTTTGAAGCTTGATATAAGGCGTTGCTTGAACTTCTTCGAGCGCGAGCGTGATTGCGAGCCATGGGAGAGACGACTCAGATCGAACTGCAAACACCAATAGGTGATCGGATCGTCGAATTGTAAGAACGATTCGGTTTCCATGCTCTGATACTACTTGACGCAGTCGGAGATTTTTCAACAGTAGAGAAAATAATTTTAGTGGAAGAAATTTAGGGAGGGAAGGGAGAAGGAGAAAATGCGCCGGTTACACTGAGTTTAAGACGAAGAATTGCGAAGATCGCGTCGAAGGAGAGATAGAGAAAAACAAGAGAGGGATAACAAAGATAAATCTCAAATTTTCATATATTCTGAACTGTCTTTTACAATAGGCTACCAACCTCTTTATATAGTACAGGTGGAATTACAAAAATAGAAAGTGAATCGGAAATAAAGTCTGACTCGATCTTAATTGATTTGAATCGAGATTCAAATCTACATTATCCTAATTTGACTCTAATTCAAAATTCAAAATGCAAATTTAAAATTGACCAACTAATTGGAGATCACACATGATCTCTTTTATTAAAATAAACAAACTAATTCAAATAACTAATTAAGGATGGAAATCCCTAATTTTAAAAATTCCCAAATCAGTCATTTGCTCTAATTTGAATTGCCCTGTCAATTTGGGAATGATTGCATCATCTTGGTAGAGGGATACGAAAAGAACCGGCGATCTAAATTTTCCATCTCAAACATTTCACGCAACGACCATTAAGCTCCTGAAAAAGTGAGCTCTTGTTGCCCGTGTTATTAAATGGTGCCTCCTAAATAACCATAGGAAAACCTTAACCCTCAACAAAATATTTCATCCCTAGATCAGTCGCAATGATTGGCAATCCAAGAATCAAACACCTGTGAATTATAGAGCAACATGTATTGCTTCTTCAACTCAAAACGGCCATCATTCCGTGCTCAATGGTCGCTCTCCACAGTGGGGCCTGGATGCTGCAAAAGGAAACCATCCATCTCAAGAAATTTCACGACATGTTTGATCATAGAGGGTTGAATTGAACTAGGGAGACCAAGCACCGTCACTCCAGAGCTCCCTACCACTAATCGTAGTAAAGATCTCAGAAAATGGAAACAAAGAGCCCCCCTCACAGTCCAATCATCCAATCCAGCCAAAAATAAACTAAATTTTGAGTGAAAGGCACAGGATCCTTTATTGTCCTACGCTTTATTGTCCTATCTTTTACTACAGATGGCATAACATGAACTAATTTTATTGAGTGATAAGAATTCGATATTATCCAAGCCCGAGTTCATCTATTTCAGGACATGTTGATCCCTTATATGTGAAGAAGGCCTAAACGTTTGTCCATACAACTAATTGTCCATGCTTTTATTTGATGATATATTTATATAATTCTTTGGTTGCACATCTTTAGGATGCTCACCCCATTTTCCCTCAGAAAAAACTAAATACCTGTGCTCAATGAAGGGACTTTTTCCTTGACTGATGCTTCTTAGGTAGACACATATTACTTCTTGGACCCTTGGTTACTTTGGAAACTAAACTGTAATAATAGTGAGCATGATCGGGTAATGAAGATAAAAGTGAAGCGTCACCCATGTAATTGAGGTCTAACTCCGGGAGGCTATACATACCTTCATGTCAGAAGGGAAATGCAGGGTTTTTGGTGGTTCTTTTAGCTCTCCTTTGTCATTTATTTATGTTTGCTAGGATGTTGTAGCATCAGGTACATTGGATTTTGGAAATTGTGCCTTCTTCATGGTGCATTTGGTAAATTTTTGTCTGAGTTTGCGTGCTATCTTTTCCATCCAGATAAGTGAGGTATAACTTGTTTAAATTGTATAAATTGAATACACCTTGGGAGGCTTGAACAACCAGGTTTTTCTTTGCATTCATAAAGGGATCGGGATAGTTTTCTTTTAATTACCTTTGACTCAATTTTTATATCTTGAATATTATATCCTTTAGTCTAGTTTCTATAATTGTTTTATGCGTTCATCTGAAGTTTAAGGGATTTTCTTTCAACTCTTCTATCTGTTTTGTGACTCACAGGTGAATTTGAGTGGAACCGAATAGCTTAGTTGTTTGACGTTAATTTGGTTCAGGCTCTTTGTATCTGATAATATCTCTAATACAGTATTTTAGGGGACTTAATATTACCCAGGAGCAGAAGAAGATATTCAAGAAATCCTTTTATTCCTATTATGATGCTGTTGCCGAGCTTCTTCTCACCGAGCATTCTGTAAGAATGATCCTATGTTTTCCTTGTCTTGATTTTTGATCTTTTCTGCTTCTCTTATCCGACCGGACATGTTTAAGTTCATTTTTGGCAAAAAACTTTTGGTTTCTGGCAGTCCTTAAAGCAAATGGAGCTTGAAAATTCGAAGATTTTAAATGCTAAAGGGGAACTCAGTGACGATAATGCAGCTTCTTACGAGAAACTTCGGAAGTCCTATGATCATTTGCTTCGCGGTGTATCCTCGTATGTTTCTTCTCTAGTGCACATCTTTCTTTTTTGCAAAAAAATTAGGTGTTTGAATGCGCATGTCCCTGTACAATTTGATATCGTTTCCGCATTCTCATGTCTACGCTTTAAAATATTGACCTTATGAAGTTTTCTAAACCATTCTGAAATGTCAATATCAATTCTCTCTAAATATTTTTTAATGTTCTCTGTAACCCAAATTCCTGTGATTACTAGTATGCAATGAGGCAAATTCCGTTTTGGAGCTGCAACCTTTCTTTTGAAAAAAAATTCTGCACATGGCTAATAAATGTGAATGGAAATCAAGGATATTGCGTCCAAGCCTTTTTGAGATTTATGCCCTTACTTTCTTTCTTCATTATATGTCAAGGAATTCTAGTTCCTCGGGCTTTTATTAACTTATAAAGTCATTATTCCATCAAAGTAAGGTTAATGCGTAGGCTAGTTCGAGACTTTGTGTAGAGTTGAGACTAGTGAAGCCATGCGAGGCGAGTAGTGGCGGGCATGGCCTCAAATTTCAATGAAATTCCATCGAATTTCTTTGAAATTTCCATTTTTCGGTCACTGAAATCAAAACGCTATGTTGTTTCTTTTTCTAAGATTTCAACGAGATATCAATGAAATATCAACAAAATGTCAAAAATTTCATCGAACTTGCATGTCGTTTGGGCAAATAAAAAAGGGAATCTACCTTTCACTTTCATCAAAATTTGCATATATTGATGGAATTTCACTTATTTATTCGTTGATGTGTTGAGTTATTAGAGTGCTTTACATTGTTTGAAGACGTTTACTTAGTTAATTTCTAAATTTTAGATCTAAATCGAAATCAAATCAGTTAGACATAAGATTTAAGAGTTACATTCAAGTTTTAATTGAGAGTTTATTTTTTGTTCTTTCTTTATTTTGATATATATATGTTTTGGTTAGTAGTTATTTATATTTGTCACCTCATTCTTATTGACGAGTTGATTATCTCACCTTTTGCTTCTAGTTTATTATACAGTTCTGACTCTACGCAACACATTGCTCTACAAGTCAACATCTGTGATGATTACGACGATATTACTTCATCAAAACTAATATCTACATTTCTATTTTACAAATAAGGATGGATTTTTGTTTTATTTATTGACTTAGGAATATCAAAAACCTTTATTTTAGAAAAAGTTAAGTTTCGAGTCATTTTTAAGATTTCCAAGGATTTCGCTCAAATTCTTCAGAATTTCTCCTTCCAGACTTTGCGAAACAAAATCGAAGACCGAAATTTAAGGCTTTGCTTTCTTGCGGCTTCGCTATTCTACAAGGAGTATGCACGACTATGCTAGTGCTAGGTTGTTGGCAATCTTCGTAATCACAAGTGACTATAAGTATTTGCTTACTATTAGGTTGGAAATATATTATGCTTGTGAAATGCTATGTAGTTTCTTAGCATTAATTGATTTATTTATGTCTTGTATAGCATATATTCACGATATAAAACTATACAATGCATCTATTAGACATGCATGTTAGAAATATTTGTGTTTATGTGTGTGTATGTATTGTATTTTATTTCTAAAATTAAATATTTTTCGAAGTTGAAAGTATTTTGGTTAGATACAAGTTTTAAGCCATCATTTTGATCTTCAATTTCTTATTTAAGATATCATTTTGCTAGTACTCTTTGTTGGCCTATGTTTTTTTCTATTATTATTGCACGTGTCAGCAAACTAGTGACTTCTAATTTTGGTTCCAAATCTGGTTCCGTTTATGGAGCATCATATTACTTTTTTATTGTTGGAGTGATTGGATAGAAATTTATTGTAGCATACATATCATGTAAATATCTTACTATTAGTAAACAACTGTATATTTCTATCTTGTTTATTGAGGTAAAGAATATTAGAAATCATATTTTTTTAAAATGAGTTTTCAAGCCAATTTCCAGCCATTTCACCAAAATTGCACTGAATTTTCTTTCAAGCTTTTACCAAAACAAAACCAAAATCCGACATTTAAGGTCTTGGCGGCTGGCAATGATGGACGGATCAATAGCTATGTTTCTTGATGTATACTCCAGTGTATAGTTCCTAATCGAATTAAATTGTAAGGAACTTTTACCCTTGTGTAGACACTCACCCTATTTGAAAATAGAAGCAGCAGCCTTGACTTGTAATCATCATTGTCCTCAACCTCTGTAATGACCTCGGTACAGTGTTCTGAAGTGATTTGGACGGCCTTTTAGCAACCATATTAGTCTGATCATGGCTTAGAAGCAAATATTTTTGTGTGGAACATTCTGCTTTCCTGCAATGGGGAAAATGTAATTGCTAAAATGGGTATTAGGTTGGATGCTGAAGATGTCCGTATTAGGTTGAAAGTCTTCTCTTTATGTATATATCTTCGTCAGAAGTGTCAATCGGAAACTCATGTAGTTGTATCTTTTCTCTTGGTCAATAACTACTATTAGATTTCTTAATCAGAGTAATACCATAATTTAGACTTGCTCTCTTGAATGCACATCTTAAACCATCTTAGAAACATTTACTATGCTCAAACTTGATGTATAGAACTGTCACAACCTTGATTTCGGGTCGTCGATCCCATTTACCAAATCTGGTTACTCATTAATAACTTTATCTAATAATATATGCGAATGAGTCTCAAATTCATTAAACGCTATAAATAAGACCTTATAAGTCTTTGTTGAGACATACAACCAGGAAGAAACATTCTCTATTCATGAAAGTGAAGAAAGAGTGTTGTGTGCTATATTCATGCTCTCTAGCTATCTCTAGCTCTCTGTGCTCAAAAGCGATGGTCTTCATCCTTGAGCAAATTCTACGCTGATAGTATTGTAAGTTTGTGATATCCATGTTTTTTTAGACCAAAAAAGAGGGAAACACGCTATGGTATCCGTCGTATATAGTTAATTCAAAAAGATAAAGGGAACTTACAGTGGCCAAAGACTCGAGAAGAGACTTGACATGAAAGATTACATTTTTCACATAAACGCTCAGACACAAAATCACTCCATTCTCGACCAGCAAAATAGCCCAACAATAGCTATGGGGTAGAGGCGTTCCACATTGGGGCTATGCTTATTCACAAATAGAGCATCCCAGAAGTTCTGAAGATTGTCAAGTGAGACTAGTTCCTTGCCAAACCTTCTCACAAGTGAAAGAAAGACGATCGATCGTCTCCACCTCATAACTACAGAGCATGCAAGTCTGAGATGCGTAAAGAGCATGAAACAATGGTTTCGTGTCAAAATACACCCTCTCCGCATTTTTATCATATGTAGACTAGGAAATCTTGCCATATGATCTCGCTGATGAGAATAAAACACTTTCGTTACCATCGTGGCCATATGGAATAAAATCTTGCTAACATGCATATAGCTTCACAATGACTTCATCACCATCACTGGCTATTATTTACTGTTTTATCCTGCAGCATCCTTGCAAGATCAAAAGCATGGTTCTCAGTTTACATCCGCAAAGTTGTCGATGGGTTCTAGTTATTGGCGAGTGTCAGGTTGTATAAGCAGGTGACAGCCACAGGTTTCTCTCTGAAATCCACTAACGAAAGTACAAGAGTGCCTTCAGGCAAAAATAGTCTTAATGCTAGAAATAGAATAATGGAAGTATCTGCCAACAGTTTTGAAGGTTAGATGGGTTAGGGACGTTCCATCTATGATTGATGTTTTAATTACCTAATTGGTTTATCAAGGTTTTGGACAGGTGATAAAGATGGGACATCACTCACGAATTGTTAAGTAGTGTTAGGATGGAAATGGTTCTCCACATCTATATCCTTCTTTCTACAGCACAGTTTAGGATTCTTCGTCTAGATCCAGAGTTGGAAAGTTATATACATTGCCATTTTTTGCAAAGGTGTTAAGTTGATAGCGTAGTACACAGAGCATCTTCCTTGTGGTTGTCGTTTATCACTGGTGGTGAATGGAGGTGGCATGCTTCTTTCCTCTTTGTTACAGTTCTTTTTTATTGATGAATTTGGAATTTCGGTTGACTATGGCCTCAAGGAGTTAAATTTCAGCTTTGTGTTGGTCAATATACCAACTTTTGGCCTCTGTTTTTTCAATAATCCTGTTTTTAGATGTCTTGATATTTCTTTCTTTCCATATGCTTTCCTGATTGGCTTTTTCAAATAGGTGCACGCTCTTCTGTTATTTTTTCTTCTGACTTTTCTATGTGTAATCCGGCAGATTAGCTGAGGCCCTTGATATGCAACCTCCTGTGTTACCTGAGGACGGGCACACCACTAGGGTTACATCTGGAGTTGATTCGACTTCAACCTCTGGAAAAGAATCTTCTGCTCTTGAACCTATTTGGGATGATGAAGACACTAAGTCCTTTTATGAATCTCTTCCTGACTTAAGGCATGTTTTTGAAAAAATAATTTGAGTACCACCGAATTTTAGCTTATTTTTCAATTACAAACAGATCTGAACAATTCAATAGCGAAAGCACATGTTTGGTCCAAAATGATTCATATATTTAGTAGATTTTATCTACTTTAATCAAATTAAAGATGTATGCTTTATCCATTGTTTTTTTTATATTCTTTGAAATGTTTAGTGCTCAACAGCTTTATTACGTTGATTCCTTTGATTGAAGAATTCTAAGCTATTGCTGATAAAACCACTCCTTCAAAATTATTGTGGTCATTAAGCAATCGGATCATGTTCATTGCGTGATTTTTTTATATTGTCTTAACAGAGCATTCGTTCCTGCTGTACTGTTGGGTGAATCAGAGGCAAAGACCGAACAATCTCAGAAGGTCCATGGATTTGCCAATGTGAGTGTTGCTGATATGACTGTTTTTGCGAACTACCCATAGCTACTGATTTTGTTTTTCAGGGTGGGTCGATTTAGCTTTTTTAAATGAAAGTAAAAAACTGCTTTAAACAATTAAGATTTTGGGGGAAAGATAGTGTGGTTTTCGAATGGGTTGCTGTCAGAGGCTTGCCAAACCATTTCTATATTAATTTTATATGTTATGTTGGTTCCCCAGTATCGGATTACTATTTTTTGTTCTTCCTTATCAAAGAAAATCTAGTAACACTAAGACTATCGAGATTAAACATGGGAAGAGGTATTTAATTAAAGAAACCATCTTTTATGTGCGGAGAATGAGGAATACATCATGGCTTGTTGTCTAGCTTTTCAAAACAATGTGTATTTGAGAGTTTGTTGGTCAGTTTGGTTGGAAATTGGGAGTGATGTTGGAATGCTGGTAGAGGAGTATTGAAAGAGTTGAAATAATCAAGCCATGCGGGGTCAAGGTTTCCAACCTCCGACAAAGGATAGTGTTTCTGTGTTGGAGTGAAATGATGACTGATTGAAGACAAGCTTTGAAGTGACTATTGTAAGCTATGCACCAAAGCTTGTGATAGTATGTACTCGGATGTTCTGTAGATTTTCCTTTCGTAAGAAGATTCTCCAGATGTTTGGATAAGTCGGATGAGCATGTGTGCGGCTATCACTTCCTATGCAATTTGGTGAATGAGCATTCAGAGGGGGGGGGGGGTTCGGTCGCAAAGGGATGTCAGGCAGGGGTACCCTTTGATCCTGCTTTTTTTCTTGCTAGTTGGCACACTGGGATGCCATCTGGGAAGGTGTTTCTACGGCTATACGACTCCTGGCATGTCTATCTTGGTTTTGTAATATGTAAAATGACAATCTTCTGTCGTGGGGGTGTGCTGTCGAGACTAGACGCTTGTAGGTTTGTGAAGATCTTTGACAGTTGTCAAGTTTAGTAATAAATTCGGAGAAGTCCGCATTCGTTTCTTTTGGGTTGACAGAGGAGGTTTTTCTAGAATGTGGTACACCATGTCGGGGGTTAACAGTTGTAGTATTTGGGCGTGTTGTTATCTGGAGGCAAATTCAGACAGTCATACTCACGACCATCGTTAGAGGAGATGGGATGTAAGTTGGATGCTAGAGGGCAAGATTTTTATCGCGTGGGTTCATGCTGTTGTTGCTGAAATCAGTCTTACCAGCCATACCAATGTTTTATCATTTGGCATACAGACTACAGTGGGGGTGCACCTGATATTAGAGAGTATTATGATGAGGAGATTTTTTTATTCCACCTTTGACCAAGATAGCGGAGATGCGATGCTTGTGGAATGGGGTTTGGCGACTAGGCCTCTTAACAAGGGATGTTGAGACTGAGAGAAATGGAATAATAATGCTTTCAAATTGGTGAATCTGACTTAAAATGTGTCCCTAAAAGTGAAGTGTGGATATTCCACAAGAAGAGCTTGGTAACGAGAGCCTTTAGGGCACGTTTTGTGCCATATTCGCCGACATCATGTATGATATGTGTCAATGAAACAGAGGACATGTAGATAGTTGTAGCGGTATTGTTGGCTGTCCATCAGATGTCCAAGCTGAGTGGCTAGACACTTCTAGCCATGAAATGCTGTGGAGGACTTTTGGTGAATCGACATACTGGAGTAGAGAGTAGTGGATTATAGTTTTGTGCCTTTTGGCAATATGTTGGGCCATTTGGTTAGCTAGGAATGCATTGATCTTTTGAAAAGAAACACTATGTGCATTGATGTCCATTAATGTCAAGTCACCTTCAAGGGCATTGCCCTGTTTGGAAGTTTTCCATCATTAAGCCTGCTTTAGTGAGGCTCTTTGAGGATCACCTTTTAAGTCATTGTCATGAAATAAAGGCAGCATCTACTGTTTCTAATTAATTAAGTCTACTTCTGGTCTTCCCATTTGTCTAGTTTCTTTTGTCCCTTACTATCATACAAAAGTATAAATTTTATTGTAAATCTTTTTACAACTTGAACTCTTTCTGGATTAAGTCCCGAAGCACTATGCAAAACTCTTTTTATAGCATTTGCTACTGATTCAGTTATGTGCATCTCTGTTCTGATTTTTAGCAAATTTATTTCTTTTATCAAGGAAGGCTTGTCGGAGCCAGAAAAGTTGGAAGGACAAGATATTGTGGAAGCCTCCACAGAATTAGAAGTTCCGTCAGAGGAGAAAAGGTGATGAGAAAGGAAAAGAGAGGGTGGAAAGTGACAAGGAAAAGAACAAAGATACTGACAAGGAAAAAGGAAAAGAAAAAGAAGTCGAAAGGAAAGTAGAAGGGGAGAAGGAAAAAGTAAGGAACTATGATGGTACAAGTTTGGATGCTCTGTTGCAACGACTTCCCAGTTGTGTGAGCCGTGATCTTATTGACCAGTTAACGGTAATTCCATTCTATCTAACAATTTTCTTTTGTCCTACTCTGCTTTATCAAGATTTTTTTAAAGAACTATTTTCCTTTTGATGTTTTGCAGGTGGAGTTTTGCTATTTAAATTCAAAATCCAATAGGAAAAAGCTCGTAAGAGCAGTGTTCAATGTTCCAAGAACTTCGCTAGAGTTATTACCATATTATTCCCGTATGGTAGCGACACTTTCAACATGTATGAAGGATGTTCCTGCTATGCTTTTAGCAATGCTAGAAGAGGAATTCAACTTTTTGATAAATAAAAAGGTTTTTATTCTATCTCTTCTAATATCGACACTTGTCATACATTTGTGCCATGGTTCTGATGTATGCTTTTTTATTTAATCTTCTTTCCATGAAATCAGGATCAAACAAATATTGAAACAAAGATAAAGAACATCAGATTTATTGGAGAGCTCTGCAAATTCAAAATTGCACCTCCTGGTCTTGTTTTTACTTGCTTGAAGGTTAGACACATGCTTTTCTGGAAGTGTTATATATGATCTGTTAGTGGAAGCTTGGTAGCTGGATAGACTAAAAAATGAAATTACTTTGAGATCAACATGTAATTACTTTTTGTGAGATAATCTACATCTGCATGGCCAAAGTTTTCTCAACAAAGTCTAGAATTTGCCATATCTGATTTGATACGTACTGCAGGCTTGTCTTGATGATTTCACTCATCATAATATCGATGTTGCATGTAATCTTCTTGAAACATGTGGTCGATTTCTGTATCGATCTCCAGAGACTACAATACGCATGGCAAATATGTTGGAGATACTAATGCGCCTAAAGAATGTCAAAAATTTGGACCCTCGGCATAGCACTCTTGTAGAAAATGCTTATTATATGTGCAAACCACCAGAACGATCTGCTCGTGTTGCGAAAGTGCGCCCACCTCTCCATCTGGTACGGCCCCTACCTTTATAGGTAGTTAAGGATTTTAACGAGCATTGAATTTATCTTGTACCTGGGGAGAAGTCTGATGAAGTGTGATCTAGTACCTTCCAATTATTATATGTATAAACTTATTTCTTGTGACGGTAGTAACTGTTCCTTTTTTGCTCAGTATATCAGAAAATTATTATTCTCAGATCTTGAAAAGTCTTCTGTGGAGCATGTTTTAAGACAACTTCGTAAATTGCCATGGAGTGAGTGTGAACCATACCTTCTGAAGTGCTTCATGAAAGTTCACAGGGGAAAATACAGCCAGGTTTACTTGATCGCATTACTGACTGCTGGTTTAAGCCGCTATCATGATGAATTTGCTGTAGCTGTGGTTGATGAGGTATATTCCTAAATTTTTGTTGCCTGCTTAGGTTCCCCCCTTCATCTTCAGGTGTAAGTCATGTTTCGTGCTAGTCTCTATGTTCTGCAAATCTTTTTGTGTACTAATGTATTTCATTTGTCTTCCGAATGACTTTTACTTGTTTTCCTAAATAACTAGTGAAATATTGGCCGTTGAATTGTACTGGAATTCTTTATTTCATTTATAGCAGATCATTTTTTCTTCATTGAAGATGTGAGATTTGGGATGTTGTGCCGGCTAAGAGAGGGTGAGGAAGTCCCAAGAAGAGTTGGAATGAGACTATCCGAAGGGATCTTAGTTACTTGGATTTATACCCGAGAATGACTCAAAATAGTTCTGAATGGAGGCAAAATAATCCATGTAGCCGACCCTACTTTGTGGGAAAAAAGCTTTGTTGTTGTAGTATTTTTAGCATGGATGACAAAACATTATTTAGACATATGACTCTTTAAAACTGATGACTTGATTATCGAATAAAATGAGTTACATCATTTCTTATATTGTTCTAAAATAAAAATCTTTCCGTGTTATATTTATTTGGTCTTTTTATATACTTTTACTGGTGTTCATATTACATTGTCATTTGTCAAAGTGATTCAGAATCTGAAGATAAAAGAGTTTGCTGTTACTGACATTGTGTTTGTTCGATTTTTTATTCAGGTGCTGGAGGAAATAAGAGTTGGGTTGGAATTAAATGAACATAGTATGCAGCAAAAGCGAATTGCTCATATGCGGTTTTTGGGAGAGTTGTACAACTATGAGCATATTGATACCTCTGTAATTTTTGAAACACTCCATTTGATTCTTGTTTTTGGGCACGGGACACCAGATGTAAGTATTATTATATTTCTTACTGATTGTATCAAACTTTTTGAAGTACTTATTAAAGTTTCACGAATTTTGACGAGACTTGATTGCGTCTACTTGTAGATGCATGAAATATATCTTGAAAATACTGAGCATAGTCTCTGGTCATGGATGTTAACAATGATTTTTTGGGTTTTTTAATACGGAATTCTAAGTGAGTTGCAGTAACTTCTTTTTCTCTCATAGACATTGTGTCTGAAGGAACCGTTTTGAATTTTTGTTTCTGATCATGCAAGGAGGTTTGCAAAGTTGGGATGTTATTTGATGCACAGAACATGAAATTTATTATTGTAGGTCTGGAAGTTGATAGAGGCTTGTAAAGACATGTTTCTATATTGCGAGTGGATTTTAACTCTCTTTGCATTTTGATCAGTTAAATAGTCACCACTAATGTTTTGGCACTGTTTCTCAGATGATATTTGGTCCCATGCTTTTATCTTTTTCTCTTTGTATCTGTAGGTAGAAATGCCTGATTTTGTTTTCGTAAGTTCCTAATTTTGGTTTAAAATTTTAAAGCAAGATGCTTTGGATCCTCCAGAAGATTGTTTCCGCATTCGGATGATTACAACTCTCCTTCAGACCTGTGGTCACTACTTTGACAGAGGTTCCTCCAAAAGAAAGCTTGATAGATTCCTAATGTATTTCCAGAGATATGTGCTAAGCAAAGGCTCAATACCACTTGATATCGAGTTTGATATCCAGGTTAGTTGTGAGATTTTTATGCAGTATAACATTTATACTTTTGGTTGAACCCTTGCCACTGGGTGACCTTTTTCTTTCCCATTTTTAAAATCATGGTGTTATTTATGCGAAATTACCAACATACTTTTTTTTTCCTCTTCTCAATGTTGCAATAAAGAAATACACAATCCAAACAGAATACATGTGTTGTAGGAGCTTTTATGTTGTCATATCTATTATTTTATCTATTGTGTTCGGGGTCACATGTAAACATTACCTTCACCTGCCTGAATATTGATAATTCTTCTCTGAATTGAAGTATTTCTGCACTATGTTATATACAGATAGGCAACTCTAAGAGTTTGTTTGCACTAAATCTCAGGGCATGAAAGAGGGCCTGGCATGCGAGTCTTACCGAGAAAGGGATAGATCCTGTGACCCTACTTATCACTCGCCTAGATGTCAATCATTTCTGCGCATGTCAAACGAAATAGAATTTCACACTATTTCGTGGCCGTCTAAAGCACAACATTGAACATCAAGGCCTCCTTGCTAGAGAGGAGACGGGCGTTCACATGACACATGACATGGGTGTTCATGGGGCGGGTACCCTGTCCTATTTGATAGTGACCTGCCCCAACTCATCACTACCAATCCAACCGATTTTAACGTGTACCTGAATTAATTCTATAAGTAATGGGTACCTGTTTGTACCCATAGAAATGTCACTTGTATTAAAAGAAAAGAATATATATTAGATAAATTACGAGCAAATGCACAACATTTATAAACATATTTTTTTAATAAAATCCATTTATCAAATATATTTGCATTAAATTCATTACCATATCTTGTTGTTTTTTATTTTGTCATATGTAGTGATATATATGATATCTTTCCAATGGGACATAGTCTTTCCATCCTTAAAGAAGGTCAACGATCCCATGCATTCGTAATTAATCCGACAATTATTATTAAAGGCATATTAATATTAGTATTAAATTAATAAAGAATCCATTTTGCTCATTGTTCATTATCTAAATATAATATGTAACCTGCTAAAATATCTTATCATTAATCTCTCGTAATTTGCTTAAGTAAATTTCAAAACCCTTACCCATATTGTGGACACGTTTTGTTGAACACGACAACGACACGCGAGCGGAGTTGAAGATGACAATATGCGATCATTCTTGTTGCTTATGCTTTCTTTTGTCGCATTGCACTGTTGTAAAAGTCAACCGACTAGGCCGATTAGTTGGTCCGACTAGTTAAGTAGGTGGGATAGCCGACTCGACTAGGCCTAGTCGGCCATTAGTCGGTCAATCCGACTAATCGGGCTGACTAGTCGGCTGACTACAAGACCCACTTTTACATAGAGATTTTTTAATCTTTTAGTTTTTCGATTTTTTTGAAAGAAAACTAGTTCTAATATGCTTAATGTTATATTTAAAGATACTTACTTCTTTTATTTCATTATGATAGTATAGAAAAGGTAAAAATCAATGTAAATGTATAAGAATATGTGTATATAAAAATTGATTTATATATTCAAAATAATTAAAAAATTCAAAACCCACTAATGACCGACTAAATCTGATTAGTCGCCTGACCGCCGATTAATCCTTAGTCAGTGACCCTGCCGACCGAGTACCGTCTACCGCTTTCTGCAACCTTGTCGCATCGTTGAAGCGGTTCTTGCGTGCGATGTCAGCGATGCTGTAGATGATGGCAACGAGGGCAAATCATCAGAGATGATGATCCGGCGTTTTTTGGAGTGATTTCTAGCATCATGCGCGACCTTATCAATAAGGTGGAAGTGGATGGTACACGTAGTTGAAAGGGAATGATGTTGTGACTCTATAGGAAGTTCTTCACGCTGACGGCAATGACAACACGTAGATTGGCGGCAATGTGTGTAGCACGGTGGTGGCAGCACATGGAGGCCATGCAACCATTATATCTTACATATTTCATGTATATTATACAATTTTTGATGTATATTATATAATTTTGATGTGTATTATACATATTTGATGTGTATTTTTATATATCAATTGAGTGCGAACGACAATTGTAGTTTTTATTTATCTTGTATATATGATGTGTAGTACACATTTTGGATGTGCATTACACATTTTGGTTGTGTATTATACATTTTGGATTATGTATTTTACTTATTTGAATGTGTTTTATACATATTGAAAACATTTATTATACATTTATGTAAAAAGGCAGATGTCACATAAGTAATCAAATGTAAAAATAACTAATATATTGTTAATATGAATTGTATTCTACAAACAACCATACCAATTTTACAAATGATTGATGAATTTTGAAGGAATCAATGATTTCAACAAAATATACAATCATTTCAAAAAGAACCACTTATTCTACAAAAAATGTGAGGATACAAATATCTACCCACGCAATGTTGCCGAACACGGAATTGAATATTATTTAAATAAGGTATTACGGGAAAAAATACCAAAAATAGATCTAGCTAAATTTAGTATTTTGAAACATTTAATGGTATGCATAATTAATGCAAAAGAGGATGATCAAAATACTCTTTCGAGCAAAGAAATCAATAATGCCATTAGATTTGAATCTAATGGCTACGATCATTGGCCTTCCATACACATGGAAGGACCGTGTTCTATTGCAAGGGCTCGCTATATATATATATATTAAAATGCATATGATTACAGATACAATTGTCATTTCTGATTAGAGCATCAATTTCTTATTCGTAGATTTTTTTCACAGATTTGATGCTAAAGTTTTCATATTTAGCAATTTATGTATACAAAAAAATGTACTAAGCCTTCTCCCACTATAAGTAGGGTCGGCTACATGGATTCTTGCTCAAATCCATGTTGAAAGATTAGACTTATTTTTTACGTTGGTCCTCGACTACCTAATGCAACCCTTGCAAGAGTGGGATTTGAACCTTGGTCTATTGTATGGTAGATACACTGTACTACCACTAGACCATTAAGTGGGTACAATTTAATGGTAGTACCAACTTCATGGTCTAGTGGTAGTACATTGTGTCTACCACACACAAGATCATGGTTCAAATCCCACTCTTGTAGGGGTTGCATTAGGTAGTCGACGACCAGGGTAAAGAATACTCGAATCTTTCAACATGGATTTGAGCAAGAATCCATGTAATCGACCCTATTTATAGTGGGAGAAGGCTTAGTACAATTTATGTATACATATCCATATTTAAAACGTATTACAATAATATAACATCTATATTTATAGTGGGTAGGGTGTAGCATAGGACAAAGCTAGCCTTGACTCGACATGAACTGTAAAATCCAAGCCCGTCTCGGACCCGATATACAAATGGGCTAGATTCGAGCCCTTATTTCCCAAAAATATTAATGTTGGTTCAGGCCCAACTTGGACCAGTGGGAACCCATGTTGACTCGATTCAACTCGTTTCCCTATCTCTTATATTTTGCATGTGCTCTATATTTTTGGAATATACTTTTAACGAAAATGACAAGGTGGATGTATGGTCATCCACGTAAAGATCAGATTCAGAATGATGCAATCAGAAGGAACGCTGATTTATCTTTGATATATGATAAGATGAGAGAAAACTGTTTAAAGATGGTTTGGCCATTTGCAAAGGAGGTCGGCTAATGCACTAGTTAGAAGATGTATGTTTTGGGATGTTGAGCCGGCTAAGAGAGGGCGAGGAAACCCATGAAGTGTTAGAATGAGACTATCTGAAGGGATCTTAGTTTTTTTGGATCTAAGTCCAAGAATGACCCAACAAATATTTGAATGGAGGCAAAGAATCAATGTAGCCGACCTTACTTATTGTGGGAAAATACTTTGTTGTTGTTTTAAAGAGTTCCTAATTGTGGTAATCTTTGGATTGGATGATCGAATATTATCATAATATAACGTAGTTCATTATAGTGATTTTGGTAATAAGCTTGCCAATTCAACATGCTCTAGATTTAATTGCCGAATTCCAAAATCAATGATTTATCATATCTAATCTTATCAAACTATTTTTCAAGATTGTGATCTTTTGAGATTTTTAAATTACATATTTAGAAGTATTTTACCCTTGTTTCCAAGATGTGATATAGAATAATTTTTGACATATTTTATCTGAATTTACCACTTATCGTGGTAATTTAGTTGCCATTTAGTTATCGATAATGGATTAATGCTAAAGTTCAAAATTTGTTAAATCAACTGGGTTGAATTCATTATACAATCGATGGTTAGGATTCAAAAGACCAAGTCTTATAAATGAGCCTGAAAAAATACACAACAAATAGATCTATTCTGCACTGTTGGGGCGGACTAATCTAGAATACTGGTCTAAACCCACGAGCCTTGGGCTGGCTCGGGTCATTAATTTATCAAGAAAACATGGGCCTCGTCCTGGCTCATGGCTCAAGAAAAATTGACGGGAACGGGTCAAGCTTTTTCGGGTTGGCCGGGTTGAATCCGGTGGTCCACCCTAGTAGTGAAAGCTTTCAACAGAATACCTGTCGGGTATTCGTTTTTTTCCAAATGGGGGTTTTGAATGGGTCATGATATTGTGGGTACCCGAGCCAGTACTTTCCAACGGGTCTTCGGGAGTTTTAGGGTCAAAATGCACATGTTAGGCCGGGTACTCGTTGACCCTTATATTTTAAACACCCCTAGCCCTGATACTCCGGCTATTAAAAATTCATTTCTTGTCTAGTCAGTTGCCTCCCTCAAAGAATCCATGTAAGCCGACCCTACTTAATATGGAAAAAGGCTTTGTTGTTGTGTCTAGCTGGTTGCCTCCTCTTCAAGCAACGGCCATTGGGCATAATCTTCTCTTCATTCATAGGTCCATGGCATCATCATCATGCATAGGTCCATGACCTAATCTTCTGTTCTTTCATAGTGTGTGAAGGAACGTGTTGGCATCAGCACATGCTTGCAGTGCACTAGCTTGCTTCCAATTGCATGGTTTAAGATCTTTAAACACCAGAATTGATGATGATACTTGAGCATAAAGTTTGTGATGATTAATGTTTCTTTTGTGTTGTAATTCTACTTGATTGTGGTTTCATTCCCCCCTGTGGGATCTGGTGCCCCCTTCCAAGTTCCTCGCTCAGTCCACAAATCTTGTCATGACTTCCCCCCTTCTCTCCAAACCCTTGCCTGCATCAATATGTCATCGAAAGAAGAAACTTGTTACGCCTACAAATTTGATTGCATATTTGAAAAGGATGAGCAATACCTTCCATAAGGACCTTGTATATTTAATAACAGTAGAAGAATTTTGCAGGAAATTTTGGAAGTACTTGGAAAGCTCTTTTAGAGAGTAGAACCATGAAGATCTTCGACTTATTCTTGAAATTACATTTCTCAAACGAAGAATATGAAGAAAAGGTGTGCCTGCATATCAGAATAAAAAGGAGCTGCTATATGGAGTGAAGTAATCTGAGAAATGCGGGGGTTTTCTGCGGTGGGATGTTGTCTGTACATTATATGTGAAGCTAAGAGACGATTATATAACCATTATTCTTATTGTTTTTGGTGTGTGACGATGATATTCTTCTTGTTGGCAGTGACATTAAGGGGAATTAGAAACTTAGGATGGAGCACTTCTTTCAAAATAAAAAAGGAAAAAAATATTTTTTAAGATGAAGTAACTGTTTGAAATGTTTTCTGGTTTAGAAATTTCTAGACTAAGATGATTTTTGAGGGGAGTTTCATAACAAGTATAATTGAAGGTGAATTCTTTGACGATCCGGGGAAATGATGGGCATTATGATGAGTTGAATTGTTTATTTGACTCCATGGACTCATGCACCTGTATCGTGAGTATTGACCACATCTTTTTTTTAAACCTCAGATGTGAAAATCGAGGCACATGTTTCATCTTCCCATTGATGGATCTCATATCTTGATAGGGACTGCACATTGATGATAATTGATCTACTATGGGGTATTGTTTTCTTGTAGATCAGAATTTTGTTGTAACGTTCGAGACCTCAACTTGAGCTGTTATCGATAACAACTCGCCCCCATGACTTGTTGGACCTAGTATCCAAGTGGGCCCGTTTAATCATTGCCAAAATGCTTATAACCCACTATTGCACTTTGTGATTTCACGCACACACACACATGCACCCACACCCACACCCATCCACGTGCGCGCACGCACACACACGAACATTCTTAAACCCAAGTCGATCTGTAGTAGCACTCACTAATACCAAACTATCACACTGTGATTTCTAGATGTGAGACCATGTTCGGGGTGCTACACTTGTGATATAGCTCCTCGTTTAAGCCTTAGAAATTTGTGAAGTCTTTTCTTCTCATTGTGATGATGGGCAGGTGATGAAAATATCAGCGGTCCTTAAACTTACCTCTGCGAGTCAGGATTGACACAGAATTGGCTAAATGATGATATTATACTACTACTTTATGGAAATCAGTTTTAATAATCATAGACAAATTTTTGCGAGAGGTTTGGATATCATGTCACCATGCTCTGTGGAAGTCACATATAATCATTTGATGGTGTAGAAAGTCCTTTTCATGAGGTACCTTTTGACAAGTTGATGAACATGTTTTATCTTTTTTATGATATATGAGTTTGAAGTCCTGGTAGTAGCTGGTGATAGATTAGTTACATTGCTTTGTTTCAGAAGAAATTTTAAAGTGGGTCATATGATAGCTTTCTAGATTTTTATGTACCTGTAAGAATTTTTATAGCTATAACTTTTTTTCACCTGAAATTCGCAGTCTGCAGTGTGCTTGACTGCTTGTTTTTTACATTTTAAAGTCTCATTAGAACTTTAGTTGTTGAGTAACTATTTTCATGCAGGACTTATTTGCCGAGTTACGCCCGAGCATGATGAGGTACTCAACCATCGAAGAAGTAAACATGGCGTTGATTGAACTGGAGGAAAACGAGCGAAGTGCGTCAATTGAGAAGCTTGGTAGTGAAAAGCACTCGGACGGAGAATCCGGGAAGACCCCCAAAAAATCAGTTTCTGCTGCCACCACTGGAAGCGATCAAAACATATCAAATGGAGTTGAAGCAAATGGCCAAGGGCATGATGAAGGAGATAGTGAGAGCTATACCGATAGTGGTAGCATTGACCATGATGTGCAAGAAGATGAATTGGATTTAGACGAGGATGATAATTCCGAAGGTGACGGTGACGATGAAGATGGTGGGCCCATTGGTTCCGATGAGGAGGACAATGTCCAAGTACGGCAAAAGGTCATAGAAGTTGATCCCCAGGAGGCAGAAGATTTTGATCGCGAACTAAGGGTTTTGATGCAGGAGAGCTTAGATTCACGCAAGCTGGAGCTCAGAGCCCGGCCGACTCTGAACATGATGATACCGATGAACATCTTTGAAGGCTCCAAGGAACCTAGGGCAATTGACGGGGAGAGTGGAGAAGAAACCGTTGATGAAGAGGGCAGTGGAGGGAACAAAGTACGCGTCAAGGTGCTTGTCAAGAGGGGCAACAAGCAACAAACTAAACAGATGTACATCCCAGAAGATTGCACCCTTGTGCAGAGCACGAAACAAAAAGAGGCTGCTGAGTTGGAAGAGAAGCAGAACATCAAGCGGAGGATACTCGAGTACAATGAGAGGGAAGAAGAGGAATCCGGCAGCATATCGTCCCAAGCTACAAGCTGGCCTCAAGTGGGACCTACTGGCAGCATTCGCACTGCTGGACGTGGCACCTGGGATGGCTCTGGTAGGACAAGCGGTCCACGCCACCGACCTTACCATCAATCAACTGGATATTATTATGGATATGGCAGAAGAAAATAGACCTGCAGCCACAAGATCTTTAATGTTATAGTATGGTCGCATATGCTTGACTGCAAACACGATGGCATCGATCTTCCATCTCTATTGTATATATAGTAATGACTGTTGTAAGAGTGAAGATATGTGCGTGCCACAGATCTGCCGGTGAGTTTTATTATTCGAAATGGCTTAATGCTGGGTTTAGATCTGGTTGCATAGTGGAAAAATGGCTGTGGAGATCGGCATCTTATTTTTAATCTTATATAGAGTAGCGCTGTATTTGCAGTCTCGGCATCTAATATTCAAGGTAAATTAATTATGTGATCATTATTGTCCTTGATTGAGAATATATGTTGCCTTTCGTTACATTGTATTTAGCCATGCCTGTATGCCCGGGGAACAAACATGTTTCTAATAGGAAAGCACAGGATTGATGGGCTGTTATTTTTTTTTGACATCTGCATGGGCTTGGTATATGATTGGATAGGGTAACTGTGGAAGAACCCTTTAGATGATTTAAATATGGACTAGCCGTGATCAAAATCCTGTTGGATGATTCGATTGTGAGATAACCTGAGAGGTAGTTTTTTGCCCAAGGACCATGGTAGTATTTATTAATGGGACAAGGAAAAGGACTCCGGCGGGTCTCCGGTGTGATGTTCTCTCGTATGCTCCAGCGGTTTCATTTGGACACGTGAGGATGAACTTGTTTTCTTCTTTCCAATATTTTCTTGGAGCAGGTGATATGAGAATCTCTTATGTTCAGCAGGCAGCATCTTGGGCTTGAGATTTCGAGATTCCGTGTGTGTGTGTTAGTTTTCAAATGGTAAATTACAAATAAGTCCCCATTTTTACATTGATTCCCAAGTAAAATTCTTATTTTTTACTTTACAAAGAAGGATTATGCCAAGCTTAGGTTCTGTTTGGTTACTTGGAGGGGGTGGGTTGCGGTAAATTTATGTGAATAGTACCTATTTGGATGATTATGAGGGTTAGAATAAAGAATGTGATGTGATGTCACATTGATTTATGGTGAAATTCTAATCCAAGGATGGAGGGGCGATAAACATGGTTGCCTCGGAGTAACCCGGTAACCAAGTGGGCCCTTAGAGAATGTTGCATTTGACACAAAAATAACGACTGGGTTCGTTATTGTTGCGTTTCTCAAATATGAGGATCATAATTGAAAATCGATGCCTATAAGGAGATCTTTATTGTACTCACTCTTTAGCCTTTTGAGATCTTCACTTTCATTACTCCTACTTATAATATAGGGTAAAATACAATTTGGGTCCTCATCTATGGGTCAGATCCTAAAATGGGTCTTCATTTTTAAATTCTAACGATTCAGGTCCTCGGGTCGTTAACGTAATGGACTTTTTGGGGTTGGTGACGAATATGCCCTTGTTTAAAAGTTGGAAACCCAACCCTCGTTTCCTTCTTCTCTCCTACCCGACAAGGGCATTTTCATCATGAGCCCCAAAATTTTTGTTTCCTAAACGGTTCGGGGATCCGAATCGTTACAATTTAAAGATTGAGACCCATTCTGAGATCTGACCCATAAATGGGGATCTAAATTGTAATTTACCCTATAATACATATGATACTATACTGAACTCAATCAATAGATTATTTAGATTTTGCAAAGCGGTTTACAGATTCAATTAGAATGGTTGTTATAATATGTCCGATTTTACTGATGTTTTGACAAGTTTAATTTATATTTTTGTCGGGATTGATGTCAGTGTTGATCTTTCCACAAAATATTATTGTTGGGACAATGGATGCGTAATCAGCTACGATCGAAGCAAGAAGACACATGATACGGTTGGTCATCTCTTATGCTCCTTTGCTCATTTTGAGAACTTCACCTCCAATTGTTTTCCAATATCCTCGTGATCAATCATTCCTATTGAAATTAATTTTTTTTTACTCTAGACACATGTCTAACACCTTTCAAAACTTCCACTCGCTCTTTAAACATGCAAAATTGTATCTGTCCAACTATTTCAACATGATGAACCTCTTCACATACCATCTTGCTCGTGCCTAGTATATTGAATTGCTCCTTGGATGAGAACATACGATTTGAACATGTTGAGTTCTATAGTCATCCTAAATCACTCTTCTCCTCTATCGAGCACATCAAGATGTCTCATTTAGAGTACAATGATATCCTCTTGGTCTAAGTATGAATCACATATTCTTCTTCCCATTCTCCATCTCCTTCTTTCGTTCCTTATCGTGTTTCAAACAATTACCAATCATGTGACCTTCCTCGTCTTAGTAGAAAAATAATATGGGATCCTCATCTCCATTGATTTATATTACATACATTTTATCACTCACATAACCTTCATCATCTATTACTATAGAATTATGTTCAGATCCATTCACAAGTATTGAAGAAAATGTCTCATCTAATGTAATGATCAATAATGCCCTAGACATAGGTCTCTTGACAGCTATCGAGAAAAATGACCCTCATAATATGCTCAGACCAAAATGGAGCTGTTGAGAACCATCCAAAATGTTAAGTACAAGTTGCCAAGCAGTAATCTCCTACTCTTATAACCCAATCTCACACTTGTGAGTTTTACATATTAGAATATATGACTCAATTACAACATCGCCCATTATATTCGTACGATATAAATCGTCGCTTATTCCTAGTAATAGTAAGGCTACATACTCTGAGTGGCCTTTTCATACTATCTCTTTATCGTGTGACTCCATCTCTTGTGGCTCCATCTCTTGGGTAGCCATTTCCACTACTAGAGGGAAATCACTCGGATACTATTTGTAATATCCCATGTTTAGGTTCTTAGATCGTTATCGAGAATAATGAGTCCTGATAACTTATTGAGTTTGGGGCCAACTGGACCCATTGACAACTACATAAGCTGTTTCAGATCAAGTTGTCAAGTAGTAATCCCCCACTCTTATAACCCACTCTCACACTTTGTGAGGTTTAGATGCAATACTATTTTACAACCTTCTCCACTATATTCACAATGTCCTCAATTCGATACGTCCCAGCACATATTCCTAGTGTTAGTGACAATTATATGCTATGAGTAGCCTTTTTCTTCTATCTATTTGTAAGAATGATTCCACTACACGGGTAGCTCTTTCCACTATCAGAGGGAACCAACTCCGACTCCATTTATAATGTCCCAGGTGTTTAGGTCTTCGAATCCAACAAGTTATAAATGCCATTTTCTTGATAAAGTCAATGGAAAAGACCATTCGAATGTGGATCCACCTCTCAGGGACCTAATCCATGCTTTAGACATGGTATTTGAGCATCTTCTCTCAGATAGTGGAAAGGGATACTTGAGAAGGCCTAAGCCTAGATCAAGCATGCTCCACTATTATTGGGAATATGTAACATCCCGGGCTCAAATCCAGTCTGTTACATGGAATTATTATTCCATACAACATGTTGGGCTTGGGCTCAACTAGAGCACTTGACCACTACTCAAAATGCTTAATCTCAAGTTGACTACTAGTACCCCCACTATTTATACGCTACTATCATACGTTTTGATTACTGGATGTTGTACTATATTTGTGAAGGATATGAGAAGATCTTCAAGCGCATCACGGAAGTGTGTAGATCGCATAGTATGCAATTGGGAGAGACTAGTTGCACTAGTTGCTCCGGACAACATAATTCGATTTTTTTAAATGATGAAACCACATGATCCAAGAACACTTCTTGTATCGTTTCATCTAAACCACAAAAAGGTACTATGGTTACCTCTTGAAGCGTGGTTGCGATCGAGTCTCTAAACCAAGAGACCTCCTGTCTCAAGTCCGATCCAACGGAGGAGATGCTTGCGAGCACGTTGATGAGACGCGTACTCCTCGCAATCCAGGTTGATGATCCAAGCAGCGGATCTCCTAATCTCGTCACACGAGATCCAACAACTTGTTCACGAACAAGGTGCACCGAAGGAGATAGAGATCCATGAGTAGATGATCCGGCATCATAACGACGATGCTGCGGTGATGACGACTCTCTCTTGGGCTCCATGTTGGACAGCCATAATGGGAGAGAGGGAGAGCACCTTTGGCGTGTAGAGATAGAGAGAGAGAGAGAGCGAGCTTATGGATTGATCATGTAACTTGAAGAGCAAGGGATGCCTCTTCTTAAATAGTGTTTTGGGATCCATGAATCTCAATCCATGGACAACACACAATCAATGGATGAGATTGATTTGTGTTTCTTTCAATGCCATGATTTTTGTTGTGAAAACACAACAATAATTAATTTTAATTTTAAATTAATACATATATATATATATATCTATTTATAAATCGATATATTTAATTCAAATTAAATCAATTAATTATCATTGGAGATAATGTGGAGATAAACCACATCCCCTTAAAAGGGAGGACGGCTACAAACATCTCATGAAATCTCATTATATCATGAGATTATCTTCATGATATCTCCGGGATTTACAATAACAATTGTTGTAAATTATTTCACAAAATAATTCATAATTATCTTGTGAAATATTGCAATCATGCCATTGGAAAAATGTGAATCACATTCACATCCCAAAACAAAATAAAAATTATATTTTAATTAATCATCAAATGTGAATCCAATTCACATCAATAATTAATTAACAAATATAAATTACAATATGCTCTATATAATATATTATAAATCACATTTATAATATATATGATTAATATGGATATTGCTATCCACATTATTCATATCCATGATAATTAAATCACATTTAATCATCTTAGATCTCTTTTCTCATGTGCCCAATAACATGAATCACATTCACATTATTCACATCTTTGGTAAGTAAATCACGTTTAATTATCTTATATATCTCTCCTTATAATATGAATCAAATTCTTATTATTCATGATAATTAAATTACATTTAATTATTAATTTTCTCAAGCTTGGATACACATATTAACAATGAAATTATCCATGAACTCTTTCAAGGATAATGCACGTTCTCTACGATACTTGGAGATAAGGACATGACGATTGTATTGTTCCACGTATAGTGACTTGGATATTGAGATTAAATCTCAAATCCAGATCTTATGGACCTCCCGTAGATGTTTGATTAAATCAAAGTTGTAGATCTAATCTTCTCATTGCATTTGAATCACATTCAGATCAATGTCCAACATTTGGACTAAGATGAGATCACTTCTCTATGAGAGGAGTCACTGAAATCCAGACCCGTTTCATCACTCCCTAGGAATGTAAGCATCATGGTTATACAATCGTTATGATCACATCACCCTCAGGTATTCCCAATACCTATACGTCCTGCATACTGAAGACCTAGACTAAACCCGAAATTTAGATCTCTTTTAGACTGTCTCCTTTAGGGTTTTATCATTAAGTTTCTCATTCAATCAATGGGAGTCGGTATCGATCATGTACTTTCCAAAAAGCACATATCATACTAGGTGTTGATCATATACCTTCCAAAAGCATATATCAAGCCTACAAATTCAGTCAAGCTTCCGAAGTGAGACGACCGTGCACGGAATTTGATTCTTCCCAATATCTCATGAGTGAGCTCATGTCTTCTGGTTCAGTAAATGAACCTATATGATCCCTTTGAGATATCATATTACTCATATACCCTTATATGCACACCAGCTCGCCGGTATATAGACCTTGATTAGGCCATCAACCTATCGATCTATCAAATGTCCATACTCAGACATATAGTAACACATTTGTCTCCGGTCAGAGGATGAGTGCTTGTACCTTGACAACATACGACACATGTCTTTGGTTATTTCGATCTCGTTAAGTCAACTCTTTGACCTACCTAATCTGACACCTCCGAATCTCTATTCCTATGCAGAGGACCTGCATCAAGCGGTCGGTCAGATATCAACCTTTAGAGATAAGGATTGTCATCTCCTACTCAGGTTGGAGATCACATCTTAACAATCATTTGACGGTGCTTTATGAGTCCTCAATCTAACTATTTAGATATTCATCCACGCACCAACCTATATGATTCAATAATTGAATCAACAATTGTATGATCATTAAGATGGCCATGGTACATAACTCTAATTGTACTAAGGGACCTATTATGCAAATTAGTTATTCTTCATATCAGATTGAGGAGTGAATTGTAATAACATTTATTGCATAATGGCTCGCCATGGGCTCGCATGTCCAACAATCGCCCACTAGCTGAAGAGCCATTAATGGGCTAATCATTTAAACTCACACTCATGTGACAATCATAGGCTATTTAATATAGCCAAGTAAGGCTGATCAGTCACTTTGTTCCCGAGAGAATATGCTAAGTCCTTTTACGGCACTTGCATATCCCTCAGTAACAGTGTTCGCATCCAATGCGAATGTTGCATCTTATACAACAAATACTCAATATCGAGGCAGTCATAATGTCTTTGACACTACAACTCAACAATCGTTATAACCAGTGTGTAGTTTCAATTATCCTTATCAGAATACCCTTATTCCCAGAGATATCTATCTTTAAGGTATCTGCAATTAAGACATTTTAGATCACTATCTATAAAGTCTTAGGTTTTTGATGATGAGACTTTGATCATTATCTCTAAGTCTTGTCATCTTTGAAGATATTTCTTTATTACTGCAACTAAGTGTTTTATCTCCATAGTAGGATTAGCAACAGTTCACTGCTCCTACTGCATGGCAGACATCTGGCTTTTCGTATATCTAGCACATACCAGGCTTCTAGCAACCGATGCACAAGTGCAAGCAGTTTTAGCATCATCAACACTTGAATATGCTATCCCTTTAGATTGATCAATACCAAATCTTAAGGGAAAGGAGCCTTCCTTGGATAAAATATATCCAGGATGTATCAATAATGTGACAATCACAATTCTCTTTCTTCTCTTTGCTTCTGAATAACTTTAGAACTAAGATCTAAGAAGTATCAGTGAGATCATATCTCAAGGTATGAAATAGCCAGATCATAAAATACTTATTATAATCCTTATATCATTTAAATGATTAGGATATTATCTACATTTAGCACGATGAACACATTGGTACTCCCACTAAGCTTCACATGGGTTCATCAAGATTCTATTTGAAATCATAACATTTATAATTTCATCAAATCTTATGTTCCAACTACAAGAAGCTTTTTTGAGTCCATAGACACCTTGCTTTCCTCAACCATGAAGCCCTAGGGCTACTACTTATGAATATCCTCGGAGAGGTATTCATAGAGGAATGCAATCTTGTCTTCCATCTCGAAGATGTCAAAGTCAAGTTGTGCAGCTATATTTAGAAATATTCTGATGGGTTTAAGCATGGTCACTGAAGGAGAAGTCTCATCGCAAGCGATGTCTTCTCTTCGTGTATTTTATGGATACAAGCTGTGCTTTGAAGGTCTTTACCTTCTCATCAGGTTCCCTCTTTCTCTTGAAGATTCATTTACATCTTAATGGGCCTTACCCTTATAGGTGGATCCTCGATGGTTCATATACAACACTTGTATATGAAGTCTATATTTAAACTTTACTGCTAACATCCATATCTCCGTGTCATGATCTTTTAGAAGCTTCATCATATGATGTCAGATCATTGTCAGACTTATCTGGCACATGGAATTCATCTTCAAACTCATTTGAAGAGATATTAGTATTTCATCTTTAGTTGTCCTTTTAGTTTCCGACGTAAGGAGCCTCATTATCTTCTCAAGATTCAATAAGTTCCTTCACTTCATTTTCATCTTGATTCTCAAGAAAGTCATCATCTTAGAATCATATTCTTAGAGATAAAATTCTTTAAGAATCTCAAGGTCATAAAGTAGGCATCAAATATCATTCTTTATTTTCTTAATGAAGTAGCACTCTCTGGTGCTAGATTCTAGCTTACTTGCATGGAACCTTATTAAGGATATATTTTAATCTCTACTGCATATATACCTTGGAAACTAAGAGATAACTATGCTATGATTAATCATTTATCAAATCTTGTCACACATGATCTAACTAATTGTATCTCCCTACAACTCCATTGAGTTTAGGTGTATTAGGAGAAGTGAGATAGGAATGATATTCCTATCTCTATAAGGTATTTCTTGAACTCATATAATAGGTACTTGTACCTAGGCTAGATCAAATTCATTTCATCTTCCTTCAAACTTTGAATCTAATCCAAAATTATGAAATCGTTGAACATTTCAAAGGTTTCTAAGGTGAAAGGAAGGAATCTCATATCACAAATAATCATCGAATGATATCACATATCATCAATGTTTATTATGATACATCAATATGTATAAGATATTGAATACCTTGGCATCTTACACAATTCTCATAGAAGAGTGTATTGGACATATTTGCTTTGAATACAATATTCACAAGTATGTAAGATTTGAACCTTTAGACAATCTAAAGTTCAATATCTCGCTAGTCTATCGATCATATCAATAAACATATGTCGAAGACTCGATGCAGATCATTGTCAAATGATCTTCATCCTCCTATTGATCTATTAAGGTTTACTTTTCAGTATTTGAAATGTTAATGAACCTTTCATTAATATTCTAATTTGGTAGAGTCCACTATCATAACTCTTTATGATAGGTCTATTCCAGAATACATGTTCATCTCCAACAATGAATGTATTCTAATATCTAGGTAATAGAGACATTATCTAAGACCAAGGGCTCTCCTACTGAAAATATGAAGTGGATATTGTTGCAACAATTGTATCAATTCCCATATAGATGACCATTAATCTTTAAGATCAAATTTACTAATCTTCTACAACATATGCAACAATTGCAAGTGTCATTAGAAGAATAAGACACAATTGTTACACTTTAATCTTATCTTATAAGAAAGTCAATTTCAATGATTAAATCTAGATTATTTCGATGCACTATCCGAGTCCTTCTCTAAGGATCCTAGATAGTCCAGATAGTCATACTATAAATACATCGATTTATTGCAGTATTGGTACTCATCCAATTCTTTGGATGTCATATGGAAAGTCACAGAAGTTTAGTCAACTCTTTTACTCTCCTTCTTACTTGGGTCATATCCATGCTTCCACTGCGCTCCCATTATCTATAAACAACCATTACTTACGATAAAGGTTCTCTTATGTTGAACTGAATAGATTTCTACATGCTTCATTTAATTCATACAATATGAATATTATGAAGATTCGTGAATTACTTGAGTATAGATAGTAGGATGATGACATTCATCATATCTACATCCATCTAAACTCTTAAATACTTTGGTCCAGGCATGTATTCAAACATTTTGAATACATCATCTCTTTGTAGAGCTATCGTTCTGCATATTGCAGTGAACCATATCATTCATGATTATATGTTGAGAGTACATATGTATGCCAAAACATCTTCTTTGAATTTATAAGGATTAATTTGATAATTATTATTGACATGTCACTTTTAAAGTACACTCGATGAGGGCATTAAGACTATAGAGACATACAAACCCTGAGGTAATGTCTTATTGTCTTATTTAATTGTCACTCCTCATTTTGATGAGGAAACTTGCATATTGTAACCACACACATTATGTGTCCAATTGCAAGGATAATATCTTGATCATAAATTCAATTCATAATATTACACTGTTATTATTGATTATCTTTGAGTGGGTTTAATGAGGATTATCTGAAATAAGAAATTTGCATATATATATATACACACACATATACATATATTTTACTTTGATTTAGGAATTTTTATATCAAAGTTGTCTTGCCTTGTCAACATTGAAAGTTCATTCCCTTAATCACTTTCAATGTAAGAGATATTCTTACCATTATATCTCTAGTAAGATCTGGGATCTCCTTTCCTATCTTTGTTGCATCCCAATAATATGAGAAACTACAACTAAGATAAAAAGAAGTGGGAACTCATTTCGCCTTGCCAGTCCCATTTGCATTTTCCAATTCGATCTTTAACACCCGAGCCCACCACACCTAAAGTGATGTTGACCCGTTGTTAATTGAACCAACCGTCAACAGGAATGGAACTCGCTATGCGCAATTCATTATCGCCCCAATAATATGAGGAACCGATACTAGGGTCACTACGCACACGGACTTACTCCTTCGAGAAGCAAAGATCCCGATCCAGATGCGCTTGCATGCAGGAGCTGTCACTTCGGACAGGCGTCTCCCACACAAAATCCCTGGCGACGAAACCATTCGTCTTGACGGGAGACCATGGATGTCACTTATGTGATACTCCATATCATATTGAAATTTTAATTAGTTATCATGAATCATATTCATATAGTTAATTCTTCCAAGGAAAATATACATCTATCATAATAGAGTACCATTATCAATCCAATTCAATCATCAAACTTGTTTGTTACTTGAAAAAGTGGTATTATCTCAAAGTACGTATTATTCGAATTTTAATAATTAAAAAATACATCATGATCTCTCAAGCATCATTCGTTCCCAACCGCTGTCATGGTCAGTACCGACGGGAGTGGGGACAGACCACACACGGTGCAACCTGCTATCCCACGCTCCCCGACTAGGTACCATATCCACTTCGGGAAAAAATAATGCCAAGTCAATCACTTTGTACTTGAGAAGATCATCGATTTTTCAAACTGAAATTATACCATATAGTAATAATCAAAAAACCATTTTTTATTATAAGCAAATTCCCAAAACCTATTCAAGTAACAAGTTTGATGAAAGTGCATCAAGTAACCAATTGGTGATCTAGATCTAATCTAATCATTCATTGGTTGAGGTACTGCCATTTAAGAGAATAATTATTATTCTAATATTTCCTAAATATTATACACAATTATTCCAGGAAATTAACCATTAATTTCATAAGATTCTTAAATGACAATCACAAGGTTCACGGTTGAGTATGTAATTTTCAACAGTGACCCTCACCAACCAAAATTAGCATATCTCTTTCATTTTAAATCCAAATTAAGCAAAATCAATTTCTAAAGTTTGATAAATTGATTTAAAATAGAAATCATGTGATTAGCATCATTTCCAGACGTTTTAAAACAGTAATTAACATATTAATTACGTTACTAACCGCCATCTCCGAAACAATGGACATATGATCATTAAAACGATCATAACTTGAGCAAACGAAATCCAAATCATGCAAACTCAAATTCAACATTTTCTTTGTTTTATGGAGAAAATTATACATGTAATAAATTTATGTTTAAACATTTTAAACATGGCCAAAAAATATCATAAAACAGGGCTGCGAAAATTGAAATGCGACAAAAAATTTTCACGAACCCCAACGAGCCCAAATCTTCGTAGGTTCATGGATCTCATCCAAAACCTTCGACAACCTAGCTCTGATACCACTTGAACGATTTGGAAAGATATTCAAGTGCATCACGGAAGCATGTGGATCACATCGTATGCGATCGGGAGCGACTAGTCACACTAGTTGCTCCGGGCAGCGGAATTCAAAATATTTTTAAATGATGAAACCACATGATCCAAGAACACTTATTGGATCATTTCATCTAAACTAAAAATAGTACTAGTGTTACATCTTGAAGCGTGGTTGCGATCAAGTCTCTAAAATAAGAGACCACCTATCTCAAGTCAGATCCATCCTGATGATCCAAGCAACAAATCTCCTGATCTCGTCACACGAGATCCAAAATCTTCTTCACGAGCGAGGCACACCGAAAGAGATGGAGATCTATGAGTAGATGATCCAGTAGCATAACGACGATGCTGCGGCGATGACAACTCTCTCTTGGGCTCCATGGTGGACGTCCATAATGGGAGAGAGGGACATCACCTTTGCGTGTAGAGAGAGAGAGAGAGAGGGAGAGAGAGAGAGCTTATGGATTGATTATGTAACTTGAAGATCAAGGGGTGCCTCTTCTTAAATAGTGTTTTGGGATCCATGGATCTCAATCCATGGATTACACAAAATCAACGAATGAGATTGACTTGTGTTTCTTTCAATGGCCATGATTTTTGTTGTGAAAACACAATCATAATTAATTTAATTTAAATTATATATATCGATATATCAATATATTTAAATTCAAATTAAATCAATTAATTATCATTGGAGATAATGTGGAGATAAACCACATCCGCTTAAAAGGGGGGATGGCTACCAACATCTCATGAGATCTCATTATCCCATGAGATCTCATTATCTCATGAGATACCATTATCTCATGATATCTTCAGGATTTACAACAACAATTGTTGTAAATTATTTCACAAAAATAATTCATAATTATCTTGTGAAATATTGCAATCATGCCATCGGAAAAATGTGAATCACATTCGCATCCCAAAACAAAATATAAATTATATTTTAATTAATCATCAAATGTGAATCCAGTTCACATCAATAATTAATTAATAATTATAAATTACAATATGCTCTCTCTAATATATTATAAGTCACATTTATAATATATATGATTAATATGGATAGTGCTATCCTCATTATTCATATCCATGTTAATTAAATTACATTTAATCATCTTGGATCTCTTTTCTCATGTGCCCAAATAACATGAATCACATCCACATTATTCACATCTTTGATAATTAAATCATATTTAATTATCTTATATATCTCTCCTTATAATATGAGTCAAATTCATATTATTCATGATAATTAAATCACATGTAATATCAATTTTCTCAATGCTTGGATACACATATCAACAATAAAATTATCCATGAACTCTTTGAAGGATAATGCGCGTTCTCCGCGGATACTTGGAGATAAGGACATGGAGATTGTATTGTTCCACGTACAGTGACTTGGATATTGAGATTAAATCTCAAATTCAAATCTTGCGGACCTCCCGTAGATGTTTGATTAAATCAAACTTGTAGATCTAATCTTCTCATTGTATTTGAATCACATTCAGATCAATGTCCAATATTTGGACTAAGATTAGATCACTTCTCTATGAGAGGAGTCACTAAAATCCAGACCTGTTTCATCACGCCCCAGGAATGGAAACGTCATGGTTATACAATCGTTTATGATCACATCACCCTAGGTATTCCTAATACATGTACATCCTACATACTGGAAGACTTAGATTAAACCCGAAGTTTTAGATCTCTTTCAGACTGTCTCCTTCAGGGTTTTATCATTAAGTTTCTCATTCGATCAATGGGAGTCGGTATCAATCATGTACTTTCCAAAAAACACATATCATACCTGGGTGTTGATCATATACTTTCCAAAAGCATATATTAAGCTTACACATTCAGTCAAGTTTCCAAAGCGAGATGACCGTGCACAAAATTTGATTCTTCCCAATATCTCATGGGTGAGCTCATGTCTTCCGGTTCTGTAAATGAACCTGTATGATCCCTTTGAGATATCATATTACTCATATGCCCTTATATGCATACCAGCTCGCCGGTATATAGACCTTGATTAGGCCATCAACCTATCGGTGTACCAAATGTACATACTCAGACATATAGTAACACATCTGTCTCCGGTCAGAGGATGAGTGCTTATACCTTGATAAAATACGACATAGGTCTTTAGTTATCTCGATCTTGTTAAGTCAACTCTTTGACCTAACTAATCTGACACCTCCGAATCTCTATTCCTATGCAGAGGACCTGCATCAAGAGGTCGGTCAGATATCAACCTTTAGAGATAAGGATTGTCATCTCCTACTCAGGCTGGAGATCACATCTTAACAATCATTTGACGGTGCTTGATGAGTCCTCAATCTAACTCTTTAGAGATTCATCCAAGCACCAGCCTCTATGATTCAATAATTGAATCGACAACTATATGATCATTAAGATGGCCATGGTACATAACCATAATTGTACTAAGGGACCTATTATGCAAATTAGTTATTCTTCATTTCAGATTGAGGAGTGAATTGCAATAACATTTATTGCATAATGGCTTGCCGTGGGCTCGCATGTCCAACAGTTTGGGGTGCTACAATCACCCCTACTTATATTTATCATGTCCTCGTTACG